>FXXK01000749.1:19815-41865 GCA_900184695.1 Betula pendula | reverse complement strand
ATGCAGTTGGAATTTCAGATTTCACGTGGGAAACTTTTGCAAGTGTATGCGGCGATTCAAACACAGCTTTCATTTGTTGACTCTCGGCTGTCCCGGATTGAGGGCTTCTTTCCATCTTATGGTGGTTCATCTCCTCAACATGGTTCTCCTTAGCCTTCTTCGGCTCATGATGTGGCGGACAGTCCTTTCGATGCTGCTAGTGGTGATTGTGATGCTGCCTGTAGTGATGATGATAGTGGTGATGAGGCTCGGACAAAGTGGCGTCATGATTTTTGATGATGTGGGTTGTATTTTTGTTATTCGTGACAAAAAGGGGGAGTTCCTTGTATTATTTTTTTTCTCATACTTTATTGTTGATTTGTGGGATGTTTATTTTCTCTCCAAATTTTGTATGTTTTATGGTTTTTTAGAATTAACTTGTTATTTTTTTTGGGAATACAAGTTCTTTTGTGTTTTGTCACCAAATTGCCAAAGGAGGAGATTGTTAGTTCTTTTATGTGTATTGGCTAAATTCGGTGACTCAAAAAACCTTTGTAATTGATAAAATATTTTTTGTTGTGGCTGAGGTCCGAACGGTAACATTTGTGGTCCGGACGGTGCAAGAAAAATTCAAGCCGTGTGCACTATTCGCAAGTCGTCTCAAGCAAGGTCCGGACGGTGCAAGAAAAATTCAGACAGTGCACCGTCCACAGGTCGTCTCAAGCAAGGTCCGGACGGTATTTGAAAAGTTTAGACCGTGTGCATTGTCTACAGCTTGGTCCGAATGGTGACAAAAACTCATCAAGCAGTGTGCATCGTCTGCAACCCGTTTGCAGTATGAGAATTTAACTAACGACTCGAAGATCATTCTTTATAGTCTCCAATCATGGCATGTGTTCATACAATGAAGGAAGCAAATACAGCAGCCCATCTATTGGCAAAAGCGGCTCTCTAACAACATGCAAAGGTAATTTGGATAGAAGAATATTCGGAGTTTCTTCATGATATTGTAATTTCATAAAGTTGTATAAGTTGTTAATGTTTAATGAAAGTATGAAATTTTACATTAAAAAAAATAGAAGCAGTAAAAATCGTTAGCACTTATCAACAGATTTCTTTAAATTCTATTCTTTGTGTTTTTCAATATACCAATAACTCTCAAAATTTTATTACAACAAATTATTTTGGTGTTTTTTAAACTAAAGAAAATTTAAAAGAACCAAAAGTGATACTTTAATTTTGGGTAGTATTTTACCTTCCCGTACTATTATTTTATTTAAAAAATGAGAAAGAATTTGTTAAAGCATTTACAGAAGTTACCATATATATGCTTCTCTTCTTTAAATATAGAGAAAATTTTTAAAAAAAAATTACGAAAAATCACTTATAATATTAAGTATGCTACAATGCTACTCATTGTATAGAAAAGAACTTTTCTATTTATTATTTTAACGGAAAATATTTTTTCTCATCTCTCATTTTTTTGCCTTTTATTAGAGATTGCGTTGAAATTTTGTAAAAAAAAAAAAGTGAAGGTAATTATCAAACTTGTATTTTATAAAGAAATAATATTTTAATGGTAGAAGAATAAATAAGGAAGGTACTTGTAAATGTATTTAAATAGAAAATAAAAAGTTATTTTACTCTCTAAATTTAAGAGAAATATAAAAAAAAAAATTGTAAATGCTCTAAATTAGGATTTGCAAGGGCGTGACAAACAGAGTAATGAGAATGGTTGATTGGTGGTACCTATTCCGCTTTAATTTATTTTTTACGATATTCATTTCTCCACTGATTAACTTTTGAGGTTTATTTACAACAAACTTTTAAGGAAAGATATCTTTTTCTTTCACGCTTAGCCTATTTTTATCTGGCTTTCTATTTTATTATTAAAATAGGGTATAAAATCAATTTTTCTTACTTTAGAGAGTCACTTTTTTAAATACATACATCCGGCTATCTAAATTAGAGATCTACTTTAACTTTTTCATTTAAATATTAATATTTTAAGAATTTTTTTATTCTTTCTCCAATAAATAAAATTGTAAAAATAAAAAAGTTGGAGAGATAAATTAATATTTTATTATAAACAAGAAGAGTTTGGAGTGAAATGACTACTTACTAGTAGGAGGTGAGGTCATTTCATACTTCCTACATTTTTTTTTTTTTTAAGTAGGAAACTAAATAAGAACAATAAAATAGTTCAAAATTTATTTTAGTTCTTTAAAGTAAGAAAATTTTTACAGTAAAAGAGCAATGAGAATGCTCAGCCGAATGAGCACTCCAGCTGTATTCCATGCCCAAGCCATCAATTACTGAACCCATCATCAGCTTTGAGACCCGTGACTCTTCTTTATAGTAAAAAAATTGCTTAAAATACATTTTAAATAATTTAGTATAACATTAATAGTATTAAATATATTTTTATTTTTTAACATACAATATAGTTAAAAAAAATTGCTTAACATACATTTTAATTTTTTAAATAATTCAAGTTTAATATTAACATATTAAATACATTTTACATTTTAACATACAATATAGTCAAAAAATTACTTACATATATTTTAATTTTTTAAATAACTTAGTCTAATTTTTTTTTTTAAATTCTGTAAATACATATTATTTTTAAAAAAAATTGAATTATTTTTAGTCAAAAAAATGTTTTAAAGCACCAAAATATTTCTTAAAAAAAAAAACCAAAAATGAAAAAATCAATTGAACCTATTCCTACGCCCCCACTCCCCACAATTTCAGAACATTATTTTGTTTCAATTTCTCTCTCTCTCCTCTCTCTTTCACTCGCGGTCTCTCTTTCCTTCTCTGCCAGCTCCTCCGCGACGGAAGCAGGGTTCTCGTCCCTCTACGACCGTAGCCGCAACGCTTCTTTCTCCCACCAGCGGTAGCGCAACGCCTCCCTCCTACATTGACGTTTGGGCGTTTATCCCACCGACGACATCCTCTCTCTCTCTCTCTCTCTCACCAGCGGTCTTTCTCTCCTTCTCTAGCCGAGCTCCTTCGCGACGGAAGTAGGATTCTTTCTCTCTACGCGACTACTCCGCCTTCCTCCACCAGGGTAGCGCAACACCTCCCTCCTACATGGACGTTTGGGCGTTTTCTCCACCGGTGACGCAAATGGAACTCCTTTCCCTCTCTCTCGTCCACAGCCGAAGGTCTGGGTCTTCAACTTCTAAAATTTAGTCTTATTGATTTCTCTTGCTTTGTTGATTTGGGTTGAAGTTTGGATTAAGTTAAATCTTTGATGAATGAAAAGTCCTTGGTTGCTTGGTTTGGGTTGAAGTCGATTAAGTTAAAGCTCTGCATAGGTTTTTTTTTAATTTTTATTTAAATCTCTGCCTTAAATCGATTTCAATTGTTTTTTTTTTTTATTTTGAAAAGAAAAGAAAAAAGAAAAGAAGAAAACGTGGTCTCGTTGCAGTCCAGGGTATAGCTGTATATAGCTGTATAGCACATTTCTGACTCACGCATGCCTTCACTATTACCCATAACCCATATCCACCGTTAGATCTCAAACTCACACCTCAACTGTTAGATGCATTTTAACCCTAGCTTCACTTACTCATCTTTCCCATTTTCCATAAAATTTCTGCTCACTTCTCTCTTTCACATTCCCCATCAGCCCACGCCTCCACATTCACATCCACGGTGATGCACCCCATTCCACCTCACAACACCTCTCCACTGCTACCGAACTCCGCTCCATAGCCTCCATGTAGCAGTGGTCACGTTAGAGCCCTATTGATCGCCATGGCCACAAGAAAGAGATTTGAAGTTACATTTTCTCATTCTCGATCTTCTACTCTTGCTGCTTTTTTCTCCCATATCAGATATGGTGGTTGGGGGTGGAAGTAGAAAACTCTTCCAAATCGTCTCCTCTTTTTGTTTTTTTTTTTCCTTCTTAAAATCAAAATCTAAAAAATTAAATTTGGCTCGAGCTGAGCTCGAGTTCGAGTACTCGGCTCGGGCTCAAGCTTGCCCTGATCGAGTTCGAACTCGATCTCAATTGGCTTATAGCCAACAACGAGCCGATCTCGAACGACGTTTTTGGGATTGGTTGAAGCTCAAGCTCGAACTCGAACTCGAGCCAAATTAAATGAGCCAATTTCGAGCAGCCGGTACTCGCTCAAGACCGACTTGTATACACCCCTACTTGTGCATGAGTCACAAATTTCATGCCTATTTANGAAAAAAAAATTTATTTAAATCTCTACCTTAAATCGATTTCAATTGTTTTTTTTTTTTTGAGAAAGAAAAGAAAAAAGAAAGAAGAAAACGTGGTCTCGTTGCAGTCCAGGGTATAGCTGTATATAGCTGTATAGCACATTTCTGACTCACGCATGCCTTCACTATTACCCATAACCCATATCTACCGTTAGATCTCAAACTCACACCTCAATTGTTAGATTCATTTTAACCCTAGCTTCACTTACTCATCTTTCCCATTTTCCATAAAATTTCTGCTCACTTCTCTCTTTCACATTCCCCATCAGCCCACGCCTCCACATTCACATCCACGGTGATGCACCCCATTCCACCTCACAACACCACCCCACTGCTACCGAACTCCGCTCCATAGCCTCCATGTAGCAGTGGTCACGTTAGAGCCCTATTGATCGCCATGGCCACAAAAGAGAGATTTGAAATTACATTTTCTCATTCTCGATCTTCTACTCTTGCTGCTTTTTTCTCCCAGATTAGATATGGTGGTTGGGGGTGGAAGTAGAAAACTCTCCAAAATCGTCTCCTCTTTTTGTTTTTTGTTTTTTTCCTTCTTAAAATCAAAATCTAAAAAATTAAATTTGGCTCGAGCTGAGCTCGAGTTCGAGTACTCGGCTTGGGCTCAAGCTCGCCCTGATCGAGTTCGAGCTCGATCTCGATTGGCTTATAGCCAACAACGAGCCGATCTCGAACGACGTTTTTGGGATTGGTTGAAGCTCAAGCTCAAACTCGAATTCGAGCTAAATTAAATGAGCTGATCTCGAGCAGCCGATACTTGCTCAAGACCGACTCGTATACACCCCTACTTGTGCATGAGTCACAAATTTCATGCCTATTTATTCTTCGGCTTATTTACAGCAAACTTCAAGCAAAGATTTCTTTTTCTTTCACGCTTATGCACTCCAGCTGTATTCCATGCACAGGCCATCGATTAGTGAACCCATCCTCAGCTTGTCACGCTGCCTTGAGAGTTGAGACCCGTGACTCTTCTTTATTCATTTCTCACTGTGAGACCCGTGACTCTTGAGACACTTTCTTCCTTTAAGAACCCCATGACTCCTCAGATCTATCCCTTAATCCCTACCAGACCCACACCCTCGTTATTTTTCCGATCAGATCGTCCGTTTATGATCGCTTCAAATTGCGCGGGTAGAGTTTTTTTAGCTATGGAGTCCATGATGGTGATCAAGGTGAGGTTTTAAGAAATGTTTGTTTGTTTGTGTGTTTTTTTTTTTGGATTTTCCTTTCACTCGGTGCATCTAGTTTGAAGTGTTTCAGCTTGTTTATATTATTTACTTGAATGACTGCAACTTTTTTTTTAAGTTTTTCCTTTCAATCTTCTTGGAACTTTTCATACTGCTATCTTCTCTTTACCTTGTTATGATTTCTTTAGAAATTTCCATGCTTGTGTGCTGCTGAAACTTCCTTATTTTATTTTATTTCCCTTTTCCAAAATATCTAGAATGCTATTACCTACTTATTTGCTTAAAGTTTACCTCTTTGTATTATCTGCAGTGTTGAGAAGAGATTCTACACGGGAATCGGCAGTTTTGGGAAAATATGTTGGTAAAAAAATCACTTTAACTCATTTATCTATTTACCAAATTGAAGTTAATATTTGTGATTTGTTTTATTTTAATTTAAATTTAAGAAGATAATGTATTAATTTATGATTTGTGATTTGTTTTATTTTAATACTAAACACCGGTTTAAGGAGCCACAACAAAAAAATAAAAATAAAATAAAAATAAAATAAAATAAAAAATAAAATTGATCTTTAATGTCGCTTAGTTTACATTGTTTATAAGCCTATAAAAGATGTAAACTATTTTGCATGGCTTAGTTTACATCGTTTTCCAAACGATGGGGTCGTTAACCTAGATTTGTATAGGTTTTTTTTCCTTGTCCAATTAGGAGTTGTTTAGTTTTTTTTTTTTCCTTTTCCTTGTTAATTTAGGAGTGAATCTTAGTCTATATAAGGATACAAACTCAATAGAATAATCAAAATTGAAGTTATAGAAGTTATGTTTTCTCTAGTGTGGTGTGACTCCACTCTTCTTTCTCTTCTTCTTTGGGCTGCATAACGCAGACCCGTTCTTTCTTCTTATCTCTGGTTTCTATTTCTTCTCTGTTTCTTGTTCTTTCTTTATGTGATTGCGTTGGGCTGTGGCCGCTGTGCGGCAGAACGTATTTGGCTGCAACGTGTAGTAACTTGTTCCTTTCATACACCTTGGTGCATCTTGACTCACTACAAAAAGAACCAGGCTTTAATCACGTTTTTTTAACATTGCTTTTAAAATCTGAAATTTAAAAGCGATGTTAAAAACTGAAATTTAACATCGCTTTTATGAAAGCAATGTAATTTTATGCAAAATTTTTGCATCGCTAGTTGAAAGTGATGTAAAATCAATATACTAAAAAGCGACATTAAAAATAGCATCACTTTTAGGAAAGTGAAGCAAAACCTGTCCTAAAAATTTCGAAACCCGCGCCATTTGCTACATTGATCTTCCCGCTGTGCATTTTTCCCTCTAGCTGTACACCATTTTTCTAAGAGAAATGATAAAGAACAGTCCAAGTCCAAGTTGATCTGTGAACAATGATTTGGGGTAGGTCTTATAATTAAAAAAATATATATTTTTTTTTAAAGCTGATTTATGCCCAGGCTGATTCGCTGTTGAATCAGCCTGGACTGTTCTTTATCATCACTCTTTTTCTAAACCCTCATCTCAGCAGTCTCTCTCCCTCTCCATTCTCGATCTGATCTCTGGCTCCCCAGTCTCCGATCTCTCTTGCTCTCCATTAATCTGTCTGTTGCTCCGCAGCAGTTTCTCTCTCGCTCTCCATTCTCTCTGTCGCTCCCCAGTCTCTCTCTCGCTCTCCGGCCAGTACCAGCGTCTCCTGTGGTCATTCTCCACCGGCGACGAGTAGGAAGCACCTCTTCTCAGAACCGGTAGGTACGACTCCGACCATCTCTAGCAGCAGTCTCTCTCTCGCTCTCCAAGCCGCTTTTTATTGTTTAATAAAAAAATGGAGTAATTTATCTTGTGAAGGTTTTTAATTTAATTAATAGTTGATATTTTTCTTCTTTTAGTAGTTGGTATTTGGGCAGACTATCATGGTCTTGGCTTTGGTTGCATTTAAAAATTTCCCTTACCTAGTAAAAATCTCTCAGATTTCTTGGTTGCCCACCCCAACCATTCATTAGGGGCATTTAATATTACACCGGCAAAGCTTTTCCAGGACTAGGAGGACCAGGAATCAGAACAAAATTTTTTCCCTGTTTCAAATTTGCAGACTTTCAGATTTAGGTTAATGAAGATTCAAAGGAGGAAGACGATAGACTGGCCTGTTTCCAAAACGCTGCGTTATGTTCACAAATGAATAACAAAACGCACCGTTTAAATAATGGTTTGAGTTGACCAAAACTTTAGTTAGTTGGCTGCGTTAGTTGGAAATATGCGTGTTTCAAATCTTGCGTTTTTCCAAGTTTACGAAAAAGGCTGAAACGAGCGTTTTGTATCAAGATGCATTTGAGAGGGATTTTCTTTTGGTTGAAGCCTTATTACACAGATGTTGTTTTTTTTTTTTTTTTAAATTCAAGATGTTGGCTAGTTTATATTGCGTTTCAATCCATCTATGTACTACTTCCTTGTAAATAGTATATATACATCATCACTTGGCATAGAGTGATGATAGACATCGGCCCACGGCTGATTTAACAGTGAATCAAACTGGACATAGATGAGCTTTAAAAATATATATATATATATATATTTTAATCATGGGACCCACCCCAGGTTACTGTTCACAAACCCAGGCTGATTTACTGTTGAATCAGCCTGGGCTGAGGTTTATCATTACTCCTTGGCATATATTTTGGGCATCATGACTTAATTTGTTTTGGCATTGCCTACAACTATCATCACATCAATAAGGGTAGCATAAGAATGTTAAAGATTTTTCGGGGGAGGGGGCACATGTGGCTTTGCAACTGCATATAATTATGAATTTAAATGTGAGGTTACGAGAACATATAATTAAATATGAGATCATAAGGAAAAAAAACATATGGATCAAACGACATGTCTGATGTTGACTCTTTTTTGCTGCTTAAAGTTTGTTTGAGATTGTGTTAAGAACTTAAAAAATACTTTTAGTAAATAAAAAGTTATATAAGTAAAAAATGGGTCGATCTGGTACAAAGCTTAATATATATATATATATATACTTTTTTGCTCTAAAAAAGCCCTTTGGTTTTGGGAAAGCTTAAAACTTAGGCTTTAAAAAAAATAAAAAAATAAAAAATTCTTTCAGACTCCTTGTATAGGCAAAAGGCTCTATTTTTCAACACAATCACAGACATGTTCTTAGTCTCTTAGAACTCGGTCCTTTTTTTAAATCTATTATTAATCTTAAGGAATGCTAATGAATTTGCACTTTTTTTGGAGCAGAAACTGGCTTCCATCATCTTCTCAGGAATATTCAATTTCAATCAATTTTGTTCCTTTTTTTTTTTAATCTTGACCCCTCTAAACCAAAATCCTAGCTCCGTCACTGGTTGCATTATCTCCATTCCATACTCCAAAATAACAAAAATACTCTTCATAAGATTAAAAATTGAAACATTGGACATTGCATAAAGTATGGTAGTTAGACAAGATAAATATAGTTAACTGAAAATTTATTAACTTCAGTTACGAAACGTCGGGAAGGTATCTAAACTGTGGTGCTTTCCAGAAGGGGAGAAAGTTATCTTCGAGTTTAATGAATGTTGGCAGCCCATCAGTACAAGTGGATCCAATTTCCGTCGACTTGTGGGTCAATACGTACGCAGTGGCTCATTTGTTGGTCTAACAGAGCCAAATTGGCGGAATATACCCATGTCTCTTAAAGAGCCTATTTGGTCATCATTAATGGTATGTATTAATTTATGACAACGAAATACAAGTTTTAAATATTGATGTGGTAATATTTATGCTTGTAAATATATACATATTTGAAACATGTACTACTAATATGTTTTTATTTATTTATTTTTAATCCAATTTGTTTGTAGAATAAATTTCATTTGGAGGACGGGCTACCCATCGACCGGATTAAGAGGATTGCTTTTATGGATTTTGGCCATAAACGGAAAAACTTCAAGGGTAATTTAAAGCGATCAGTATTGTTGAGTCCAGATATGACAGAAGAACAGGTTGTGGCCAAAATGCCTGAATTGACCACATTCTCAAATGAGTCGCTTGAGGTGCTTGCTAGAGGGTGGTTTACTGATAAGGCTAAGGTAAGGTGTTAAACGTTGTCACGTACCATATCATACGTGGTACGTACATATATGTGTACGTATTCATATTAATTAACACTAAAAAAATATGTAGGTGATGACCCTTAAAAACAGTATTGCTCGGAGTAAACACACGTGTCTCCACACCTCAGGGTTTAAGAGCTACCCCAGGGTTGCCACATCAAGATGGTGAAGCTTATTTTTGTTTACTATTATCTACTCATATTGGTATAGTTATGCATGATATTCATTTATTTCATGTTTGTTTTTGTAGAGAGAGATACAGGGGTCACCCCTACAAGGACATACATTTTTCTAGTAACACACACTAGAGCGGATGACACCCCCGTCAGTGAAAGGCTCGAGAGAAAATGGTAAGTGCTAATATGTTATGTTTATTCTTTAAATGGGAACAATGTCATATAGTATTTTTTAATATTTAAGGACATGATGCGAACAAGGATGTCTTCTATGGAGACATTCGGCGAGGTGTCTACACTGAGATCCATAGCATGGTTTAATGATGACCCATATGCTTTGGCCATGGGGAGGCCTGAATATTTGGCCGTGTCGGGGTTGGGTCTGGGGTTCTACCGACGAGGTCTACACCTCGTCGTCGGCGACACCAGCTACAGCAGATGAAATCAATGTTTGAGAGAACGACTTGCAGCACAAGAAGCTCGGATCAAGAACGGCTCGCAGCGAGAAGTTCGGATCGAGAACGCTTGCAGCACAAGAGCGGGATCGAGAACCCAAGATCGATTTGAGGCGGCAGGAACGACGATTGGCGCAAAATGCAAAAACTTATTGAAAGTTTAATGGCATGAGCGGTCGGCTAGGTAAACTTTTTTGATGTTTTAACGCCTGACATTGTATATAAACGAATTTTCCAATTTAATATTTCAAAAATGAAACTTTGATAAGAAGAATTAGAGTAGGCCATTGGCAATAGATTGATAGTGAGAGGGTCTTGTACTGTGTTGCCTTAGGTGATGAGATTGGTGG
Organism: Betula pendula; assembly: GCA_900184695.1. Classification (NCBI taxonomy): domain Eukaryota; kingdom Viridiplantae; phylum Streptophyta; class Magnoliopsida; order Fagales; family Betulaceae; genus Betula; species Betula pendula. Next base: position 31,355 of record FXXK01000749.1, on the reverse strand, counting down.
GATGGTGCGGGCTCTCTCTCTCCTCTCTCTCTCATCTCTCTCTCCTTCTCTCTCTCTCTCAGATATTAATTATATTATAAATTAAATAGTAACAAAATTTATCGTTTGTTACTTAGTAGCCATAAATTTTCATGTAAATAATATTTCCCTAATGTTATAACACATGGAACCTGTGGGATTAATATTTGAGTAAGCATGTGTTTTCGTACAACTTATACTGCTAAAACCCATTTCAACTGGAGCTGTTTTCTTGGATTTTTTTTTCTTTTGCCTCTGCTTCCTCTTCTCACATTTTATTAAGCTTTTGTACAATAGATATTTCTACATGTCCACATCTGTGCGATATCCTAAAATTTCAGTGATTTGTTAATATATTAGATAGGTGAAAATGTTAAGTAGAACATTTCTTTGTGTATGTTTCGATATGGTGTTCCTATATGTTATTGTGGAATTATGTATTTGATTATTTTGAATTCTTGTAGAATAGACTTTTAGTTATATCTGAATTTTTGTTTGCTTTCCCTTTTCTAATGGAGGCGTTTGATCACTAAATGACTACTCATTACTGTTGCAAGGTTGAGATTTGTGAGCTTCCATTTCATCCAATCAGCTCAGAAGTTATTGGAGGAGTTGGTGGAACGTGAGGTAGTAGAAAACCTTATTTTAGTGCTCTTTTGTCATTACACTGCTTAATTTGTCATTAAATTTAAACGAAATTTTCTTTACATATATTGTATAACTTTTGTCTGCAGTGGCTGAGCAAGTTATGTGACGGGAATGGAAGGCTAAACAAGTGTTGGGCATGGCTAGAAGTTCTCTGTTTGTGAAGAGTATTTTTGGTGTATGTTAAACTTTCAATTATGTATGATATTTTAAACTTTCAATTATGTATTTTAAACTTTTGAGTGATATGGATGTTTTTGGAAAGTGGGTTTGGTACCCATGTTATGAAATTCAGTAATATTGTAATTTTGTTTATTGAGATGTGTATTTTTATGCAGCAGATGTAGTATTCTATATCTGCTGCATAAAAATACACGTTAATTTTTAACATCGCTTTTTATAAAGCAATGTTCAAAAAATTTAAAAGAACCAAAAGTGATACTTTAAACTAAAAAAAATTGAAAAGAACCAAAAGTGATACTTTAAACTAAAAAAAATTGAAAAGAACCAAAAGTGATACTTTAATTTAGGGTAGCATTTTACCTTCCCGTACTATTATTTTATTTAAAAAATGTAGAAAGAATTTGTTAAAACATTTACAGAAGTTATCATATATCTGCTTCTCTTCTTTAAATATAGAGAAAATTTAAAAAAAAACTTACATAGAATCACTTGTAACAGCTTTCATGTAGGTTTCCTAAATATTAAGTATCCTACAATGCTACCCATTGTATAGAAAAAAGACTTTTCTATCTATTATTTTAACCGTAAAATATTTTTTCTTCATCTCTCATTGTTTTGCCTTTTACTGGAGATTGCGTTGAAATTGTAAATAAAAAAAAAAAAAGTGAAGTAGTATAAAAACTTGTATTTTATAAAGAAATAAATATTTTAATGTAGAGAATAAATAAGGAAAATTATTGTAAAATGTGTTTTAAATAGAAAACAGCAAAGTTATTTTACCCTATAATTTTAAGAAAATAAAAAAAAAAAATTTATATGATTATATATATATATTCATATAATACCTATTGTAAATGCTCTAAATTAGGATTTGCAAGGCCGTGACAAACAGAGAATGAGAATGGTTGATTGCGTACTCTTCTCCTTATCTTTACGATATTCATTTCTCATGACCGAAATTTTGAGGCTTATTTACAGCAAACTTCTAAGAAAGATATCTCTTTTCTTTACGCCTTATGCACTCCAAGGCTTATTCCCTGACCGGGCCAATCGCTTACTGAACCCATCATCAGCTTGAGAACCGTTACTCTTTTTATTTATTAGAAAAATATTAAAGTTGGTCCATGTGGTTTGAACCTAAACTACAAATCACCTCCTGTGGCTATAGAAAAATTCAGATGTCCCTGTGGTTGACTAATAATAACAAATCACTCCCTGAAGCAAATTTCCTGTTATTCATTTTAACAGAAAACTGTAGTTTTGCCACCAGATCAGACAATAGGGATGCCGAACGTGCATGATTTTATAAAAAAATTATTAAAAATATAAAATTATAAAAAAAAACTCAGAATTAAATTTAAAAAATATAAAAAAAAATGAGAAAATGACCAGGGGGCTGGGGCAGCCACCCTTTGTCGGTGCTGGCGCATGCCCGCCCATGTGCCGGGGATGGCGGTGCGCCATCCCCAACCACCTCTGGGGTGGCTCGCGCCACCCAGCATTGGGTGGCTCGAGGCCACCTAGATTAGTCTAGGTCGCCTGCGAGCACCCCTGCCATGGGGTGCCGGCCCCCCGGGTCACCTCAGGGTGCAGCTGCGCCACCCAGCGTCATCTAGGGGGCCGCGAGCCACCCTAGCGGATTAGGTGGCATCGCGCCACCCCTAGCGGATCTAGGGTGCTTCGGGCACCCGACTGCTGCGTGCCGAGCACCTAGAGGGTGTCGGGATGGCGCGCGCCATCCCGCCACCAATGGCGGCTGCGCCAAAGCCCCCCCCCCCCCACCCGCGGAAAACAAAGGGTGGGCTGTCCGGGCAGCCCCCTTCAATTCTTTTCTTTTTTTTTTTTATTTTCTAAATTTAATTCTGAGTTTCCATAATTTTATTATTTTAAAATTTTTTGATAAAAATGGTATCACGTGCGCGCTTGTTCCTGACGTGGGCAGACTAACGGTTTCCGTTAAAATGAATCTAACAAATTTGCTTCAGAGAGTCGATTTTTATTTTACCAACCACAGGACCTTGAGTTTTTTTTCATACACAGGAAGTGATTTTACACTTTTCTTATGTATTTCCACTTGTCAGACCCAGAGACTCTTGAGACTACTCTTCCTTTAAGAACCCATACTCTCATATCCTCACCCGTACCAGACCACACCCTCGTGATTTTCCGATTAGATCCTTTTTCATCGTTTATGATTGTCTTCAAATTGCGCGGTAGGTCGCGTCCCGCGAGCCGGAAGCGTTTTTTTTAGCTATGGTCATGATGATGATCAGTGAGGTTTTTAGAATTTTTTTTTTTTTGGTGGGGGGCGGGGGGGGGGTTTAGGTTTATAACTGTTGGTGAGGAGAAGTTGGTATGGGTAATGAGATATTTTGTGTGGTAAATTTTCAATTCAATTTGAGAAGATAATGTATTATTAGTTGACTATGAAGTTCGGTGCTTTTGATTTCCTTTCACTCCGTGCACTAGTTTAAGAGTTTCAGCTTGTTTATATTTTACGCTGAATGACGCAACTTGTTTTTAAGGTATTTCCATATTATATTGCAGCAATAAAAGTTCAGGATTTGCTGGTATAAGGGAAAGTTGTGCTGCTAATTTAGTTTTTTTCCTTCCAATCTCTTGAAACTTTTCATACTGCTATACTTTCTTTAACCTTGTTATGATTCTTGGAAATTTCCATGCTTTGTGCTGCTTGAACTTCCTATAATTTTATTTTATTGTCCATTTCCCACAATCATCTAGATACGCTATTACCTACGTATTTGCTTAAAGTTTACCTCTTTGTATTATCTGCAGTGTTGAGAAGAGATTCTACACGAGAATCAGCAGTTTTGGAAAAATATGTTGGTAAAAAAATCACTTAGCTCATTTATCTATTTACCAAATCGAAGTTAATATTTGTGATTTGTTTTATTTTAATTTTAATTTAAATTTAAGAAGATAATGTATTAATTTATGATTTGTGATTTGTTTTATTTTAATACTAAAAACCGGTTTAAGGAGCCACTACCAAAAAAAAAAAAAAATGATCTTTAATGTCGCTTAGTTTACATTGTTTATAAGGCTATAAATGATGTAAACTATTTTGCATTGCTTAGTTTACATCGTTTTCCAAACGATGGGGTCGTTAACAGATTTATGTAGGTTTTTTTTCCTTGTCCTTGTTAATTTAGGAGTGGATCTTAGTCTATATAAGGATACAAACTCAATAGAATAATCAGAATTGAAGTTATAGAAATTATGTTCTCTCTAGTGTGGTGTGACTCCACTCTTCTTTTTTGGGCTGCATAACGCAGACCCGTTCCTTCTTCTTATCTCTGGTTTCTATTTCTTCTGTGTTTCTTGTTCTTTCTTTGTGTGATTGCGTTGGGCTGTGCGGCAGTACGTATTTGGCTGCAACGTGTAGTAACTTGTTCCTTTCATACACCTTGGCGCATCTTGACTACCATATTGACTTTTGGTCTTGGTGGGCTGCACTATAGTACTATTAATTTAGGTGGCTTGTTGTATGTCCTACGGGCTGCACCATTTAGTTTTAAAATTTTTAAAATTTTAAAATAATAAGTTAGCTTTTATCTTTGCAAAAGTTAGATACTTATTTAAAAAACCATATTTATCATAGTGAATGTGTAAGCACAAGTGAAAGGCTGAGTTTTAGTCGGATGGAGTTAAGTTTTAGGTAACCATATTTATCATAGCGAATGTGTATGCATTATCTTTTATTTTATGTGTATTATGTGCCGACAAAGTTTATTGGTGTGAAGCTAAGTGCCATTGAATTTTTTAAGGATACCCACACGAAAAAGGATGAGAGTTTTGTGATCGAAGAAGATGAGGGACAATATGTAAGTAAATGAAATGTTTATTAGTAATGAATATAAATAATTAACTAGCATAAATTATTTAGTTAATGTCATTAATATGACTTGTGCAGAATGTAATGGAATCAAGATTAAATTCTGATGCCATGACTGCACCCAAGAAGAAATTGTCACAAGTGCTATGGGGATCTTAAACTTGCTATGGGGTCATTATGGTGTCATGCTTTCTCAGTCAAGTTCATCTCTATCTTTTTCCGCCTTTCGGTCTGACAATCATGATGAATGCAAGATCAAACAACAAGAGTGTCGTGAATGACATGAATGTCTCAAGTCAAATGGTGGGGCTCAGCTTTGTCTTTTGGCTTTTTGTGTTTCAGCCTTGTTTTAGTTCTCCTTTTAAGAGTTGATTTTGGAGTTCCGATACGTTTTGGTTTTTTATTTAGCCGACTTCACACCTTATAAAAGAAATAGAGCACAATGTCTTTTTTGATATAAAGAGAAGAGAACATAGCCATAGAATCTTGTCGTCTGTTTTCTCACAAGTGTAGTGCCGCATGGCCTTAGAGAATTAAGAGATTATTTTCTTTTTTGTCATTAATTCTCTTTTGTGTCAGAGTAAGATTTGGATGTATTGGAGTTTTGGGTTTAAGTGGTTTTCTTCTTACTATTCTATTGTACTTCGTCTTTTATTAGTAAATTTTCTTCGAATCGTTTAACCTCGGGTTGTTCACACTACTAGCAAAGTCGTAATAGTGACTCTATTCGAGAAATGATGCGGTGGTCACAAATATAACTACTACTCGGTCTAAGGCTTATATACATTAATAAAACATTTGACTATGGGGTTAACCTGTAGTAATAGTAGGTTTATGGTCATTGTACTGCTTGTGTTGGTGTACTATATCATATCATGTAATTAGGGTTCATTTATTTTTAAAATATGAGTATAAGCATTTAATCATGTTCACAATTCATAACATAAAAGAGAACGTGCTCAATCTGCTGACATATCACATTGTAAGACATGCACAGTTTTGTATTCAATTATTTACTTACCTCGAATGCTTATTTGACTCTTTGGACATTTGGAGATCCCGCTATTGAAAATATTGACCTAACAATATATTAAGAGTATTATCCTAAACACATAAAATCTTTTAATCATAGATCATTAGCACTAATCTATTTTAAAACCCTAATTATGCATTTTTTGTCACTTTCAAATGTTTGATCTAGGAGGGTAGAATGTTTGATGATGGCCAGAATGAAACAAATTGCCAACTTCACCCATAGACCTCAATATAGACCAAATCTAAGTTTAAATCAGCTTATAGTCATTATAACAAGACATGTGATTGTAGCAAAACATAAAAATATGTGTAAATTAAAATTATTTTGAAATTTTAACACTTTTGGTCATAAAAAGATTTTTAAACCTTAATATACTCATTTAAAACTTTGTGACATGCTTAATAACAACATAATTAAGGATAAAAACAAAAGAAAAAGATATGGAACCGAAGGTTACCTTGAGGATGATAGTCTTTTTCAAAGAGGCTTATTCTCTCAAAAATTTTTCTTTCTCACTACCTAAGGTATTCTGAGTGCTTAGTACAAAATGTGTGTTTGTGAAAGTAAGGAATCCTATTTATAGGGGTGGAGTCGAGGCAAGGTAGTTCAAGGGTTTAAAGTGCTTTTTAGACTACATCGAACGTTTGGTTTATTATGTCAACGTTCAATGTACTATTATCCAACAATTCAAGGATTTTCATCAAACCTTCGGTGTATGGTGTCAAACGTTCATTGTATTGTTCTGACACATGGCATGAACATGTGCAGACACACGGATAATGTAAATAGTACTATCAGATGTTTGAGGAGAGAGGGTCAAACGTTTGATTTTCAAAAACGAAAGTTTTTTTGTCAATTTTCTAAAATAATGGGTATTTTATCTAAACTTATGCTATGTGAAATTTTTGGGGCAAAATACACTAGGACACGGCTTTTGATAAAACAAGCAAACTGATAGGGTGTTGGCTTGATTGTTACAGACCATAAGGGATAGGTTTTTGTCAACAATGAGCTCCCCTATGAGGTACATCACTGATCTAACGGTGTAGAGGCTTTGGAGGCATGGAAGACTGGGGTTTTTTGCAGAGATCTAAGCCTACGCAATGTCATTTTGGAAGGTGATACATTAGAGATATAGTACGGTGCGCTTTGGAGGGGAGACCAATCTTAGAGCAGGTATGGGAATTTAATTGACGACTCAAAGAGCATTCTATATAGTCTCCAATTATGGCATGTGTTCATAAAATGAGGGAAGCAAATACGACAGCCCATCTATAGGCAACAGAGGCTCTCCAACAATATGCAAAGGTAATTTGGATGGAAGAATATCGTGAGTTTCTTCATGATATTGTAATTTCATTGAGGTGTATAAGTTGTTGATGTTTAATGAAAGCATGAAATTTCACATTAAAAAAAATAGAAGCAATAAAAACCGTCAACACTTATCAACAAATTTCTTTAAATTCTATTCTCTGTGTTTTTCAATATACCAAAAACTCTCAAAAAAATTTATTGAAACAAATTATTTTGGTGTTTCTTAAACTAAAAAAAATTTAAAAGAACCAAAAGTGATACTTTAATTTAGGGTAGTATTTTACCTTCCCGTACTATTATTTTATTTAAAAATGTAGAAAAAAATTTGCTAAAGCATTTACAGGAATTATCTTATATTTGCTTCTTTTCCTTAAATATAGAAAAAATTTCAAAAAAAATTACTAAAAATCACTTGTAANTAACTTTCTTGTATGTTTTCTAAATATGAAGTATGCTACAATGCTACCATTATTTTAATCAAAAATATTTTTCTCTCATCTTTCATCTTTTTGCCTTTTATTGGAGATTGCGTTGAAATTTTGAAAAAGAAAAAAAAAGGATAAATATAAAACTTGTATTTTGTAAAAAAATAATATTTTAATGATAAAAAAATAAATAAAAAAAGTTATTGTAAAATGTATTTAAATAAAAAATAAAAAGTAATTTTACTTCTTTAATTTAAGAAAAAAAAATTATTGTAAATGCTGTTAATTATGATTTGCAAGGGTGCGAAAAACAGAGTAATGAGAATGGTTGAATGGTTGATATACCGCATGCCATGAGTCACAAATTTCATACCTCTTTATTCTTTACAAGATTAATTTCTCCACCTATTAATTTCTTAGGCCTCGTTTGGTTTGCGGAATGACTATTCTATTAGGAAAAGGAATAGCTATTCCTTGGAATAGAAGAAGGTGGAATGAAATAGTTATTCATATTCCTTAATTTGGTTGTTAAAAAAAAATCGCGGCAATGACCAAGAGGATTTTTTTTTAGGGTTTTATTTCTTTTTGAACCCATGGTTCAAAATTTATAAATATTATTAATATTTCTTTTTTTTTTCAAAGGTACGTCTAACCCAGGGTTAACCGATGGCTGGCTTCCCATTTTTTTGGGAGACTAGAGGATCGCTATTCTTGGGTCAGTCACCAAGTGCCGTGGGTCAGCTTTATATTAAAAAATATTTTTATCTACAGTGAGAAACACCAAGTTAATGCTTGGGTCGATGCCAAGAGTTTTCCATTAAAATAAAACAAATCCACAAATCATAAATTAATACCATGTATATCCTCCATCGAAGTTTAAAAGGTAATATCAGATCATACACGTACAAATCCCAAATCGTAAACGGTCTGATAGTCGATTCAAACGAGACATTTTTTAAGGGTAAATCCCGACGGATGAAATTAGGAGTACGTTCTAAGTGATTTCAGTTCGTACCAGAACACGGTATGATTTTCCCAAACATAGAGCACAGTATCCCGGGTGTGACTATGTTTATATGCTTCTTTACAAAGATACTGCAGATCACAATACAATCCACCGTGTTAATGAACGCTGTCTTTAGCAATTCATATGAATGGTACTTTAAAATGTCTCGTTCACTCAGCCGTTCGAGGAGTAAGGTAGCCTGAAATTCTACTGATATTTTGGACGACACTATCTCGAGCAAATACATTACATATCTGGTGAGTACTTATAAGAAAATATCTGTCTCAGCTAGCACACACTCCAAAGCGGTCATCTGGAAAATTTCTAAAAAATCATTACAACGATTAGACTGAGGAGTGAACAGACATAGCCTATTCATTGACATAGTGAGAGTTCTCAAGAAGATTGGCATCAGTGGAACAATAACAAACCAGTCTAAATTGTCGAAGCCAGTCTGAAAGTGTTATCCCATGATCGTCTCTGTATCGCGGTATCATTACAAAAACTTGCAACGTTTATTGTACTACATCATGATAATAAATGGAAAAAACTAAAAACAAGTTGCATGCATATCCAACACTATCCTTATGAGGTTCATTAAACAAAAGATATTGAATAGTCACTGTCTTATCAAAACTTTCTGAGAGACGTGATAGCATAACCTCCGCGGTGGAGGTGCGTATAAGAAAAAATACCATGATATCGCACCGCTCTACAACTTTAGTCCATTCCATTCGATCAAACTATACACTTATCATTAGGTTCGCGAGAAGTAGATTGAACGACGCATTCTCAACTATAGATACATTAAAACAAAAAACATGTATATCAGTTCATCCTCAAAGCCATTTACCGAACCTTCTCCGCCAACCAGACATAAACTAACGGACTGACAACATCGCACACCGCCCTCTCCCTCTCCTTCACACCCCTCCCGCGCCCAAAAAAAAAAAAAAAAAACAAACAGAACAAACATTTCTTATAGAAACACCTCACGGCTGATTGTCGCTGCAATCCTGACCTATCCTTCGTTAGATCTAAGCATAAAAGAATGTCATCCATCAGTTCTACGCCGTGTTGCGCGGAAACGCCGGTCAACTCACCCGCGAACTTGAAACGATCCATAAACGAACGATAAAAGGATCTGATCGGATCAGACACGAGAGTACCATATCTGGTGAAGAGTCACAGATAACTGAAAAGTCAGCGCGGGTGGTCACTTTCAAAGACAGTGTTAGAAAGAGTACGTAATATTCTACATCAGAGGAGCGTCTATCTGGTGTTAAGACTCTGACACAGTGAAAAAGAGCCACAGTATAAGACAGAGTCCACGGGTCTCACTATGCTCTTATAGGCAGCCTCACAAGCATGTGATTCACTGGTTCAGTAATCGATTGCCGTGCATGGAATACAGCTGGAGTGCCCATAACGTTACGAAGAAAGCCGACAAGCCTTCAGAGGCTATGATTTCAGTTTTTTAAGAAAAGACATAGTTTTGGTAACAGTCTTAAAAATTAAAAAAACTTAAAAAATTTTGGCATTGAAATTTTATGCACTGAACTTCTTTGGGTTCAAAGAAAAAAAAAAAGGGGGATCAAAGTACATGCGGTCTCTCTCCCTCATACAAATTGGGTAACCAGTTTGTTAGGAAAAAAAATGAAAGATTTGGACTTGTCCTAAAAAACACTGTTTACAGCTTCCGTAATGTACTGAACAAATAATCCAATATTGACTTATTTAATCTCTTTTTCCTCCTAACAGAAGTATTGAACCGTTGAATGTCTGTTATATTGAAAACTCAACTTCTTCATTCTCTAAACTTGTTCCCCGCATTTAAAGTAAATTTACTAGTATTTGAAATACCTTTTTTTTTGTTTTTTTAAGAGCGCAAAAAAAATTATTAGAGGTATCCCTGTGCAAGTAAGCACTCCAGTAATTGGAACCTGAATAAGAGCATGCGTATGGAAACTAGTTAAGGCAAAACATCTAAAGTAATTCTTATTAACAAAAAACATACTATTAAAATGAACTGTATCATTAAAGCATTTTTGGGATGTCATCAAAAGCATAAATCAAAATTGTCCATTTAGCATACTAGGGCGGAGGAAAAGAAAATGAGAATTTACCCAATTCTGGTAGCAACTGAAGCAAGAATCAATATGTAACATAAAATTCTCCAGTGATTTCAACACTACCTCAAAACATATAATAATATAATTATCATACCTCAAAAGAAAAAGTCTGCTACAAAATTTAAAGGCTCCACGTGTCACAAGTTAAGATGACATGTTTTTCAGTATATTATATAATGTTCTATCTTTCTAGAACTAGCAAGGATTAACATTCCTGTGTCTGCTGTAAGAGACTAAAACCAGCTTCAAAACATTGCACGTAACAAAGCTAAAAAACGTAGGTAATGTGATGATAAACCATTCAAAAGCCTTCCTATTCCTTCTCTTTATATTCTCTTGCGTGTTCTTTATTCCATTGAAGATCACATCATTCATCACCAACAACACAAGCAGAAGCGCTCATCAAATGGGCAAAACACCCTTTCTCCTCTCCTTCCTCCTCTAATTCACGTCCCTTACCAATCTTAGCAACCTTTAAACTGGACAGCTATTGTCTGCCACACCATAGGATTAATCTCAGAAATAAACCTCTCCAACGCCAACCTCTTTGGAACACATTACCCAATTTCAATTTCATTTCATTTCCCTACTTCACCAGCTTGACCTCAGCAGCAACAATCTTTGTAGGATCAATACAGCAGCCTTTGGAAACCTCCCAAAGCTCAGTTACTTGGACCTGGGCCACAACAATTTGAAGACAGAATACCTTCTGTAGCTAGGCCTTTTACCAACCTCAACATGTTTGGCATTGGCTGGAATATCTCAGTGGATCCTACGTTTGTCACTCTTCAATCTGACCAAAAATTACAGATATGCCTGTCAAAATAAACCCAATAAGTATGTGATTTAATAGCAGCAGCAACAAACTAAAAAAAAAAAAAAACCTCCATATTGCATCGACCTTGGAAAAATTTTCCATTTTTAC
>FXXK01000749.1:0-10716 GCA_900184695.1 Betula pendula | reverse complement strand
TTTTTTGGCTAGTGCATTTGCTAATGTTTGTTTGAATCTCAATTTTCATAGCTGACAATTAGGGGAAGAGTGCATCGTTAGAAGCTGAAAAATTATCATATGTTGTCACACTACAAAACAGAGGAGAACAAAAAATTCTCTAGCTCCCTTGTCGTTGGAGTAGTGTAAAGGATTCTTAATAATATTCGTTTTTGGCTTTCTTGTATTCATTTATATTAACATTTGTGGTTCTCTGTTGTTAATTTCTTCAATAAGATTCATTGGAAAAGTAAAAATCATAAAAGAAAAATGACAGCAATTGCATACCAAGATTCCTGAAAAGTCTAGGCTTGCCGGGCGGTTCTCTAAAACTCCCTATACTCTAATCTTCATCTGATACCGCTCTGATCATTGCCTTGTTTGTTGTTAAAACCCCTGCAAATAAGAGAAATAAACTTCTTAATCGTGGGGACTTGTTTCCTCTATCTCATTCTGTTTGTTCTTCTATTTGCAAGAAAATCCAGGGAATCATGGTTTGTCGGGTTCCTCTTTAACCTTTACCTCTTTATGAGCACTTCTTAAGAGGAACGAGAGAGAGAGAGAGAGAGGTCTGGGCTATGAAATGGGGGAATATGAGGGAGGAGTGAACTTTCTTAGGATAGTGGAACAAGGAAGGAGAGAGAGAGTGTGGTCCTGATTTTGAAAATAAGAGGAAAATGAGCACATGGCTCCGCGCATTATACATGATTTTTTTTTTTTTTTTTTATGAACTGGTTAACCCAAACCTAGGTAACCAGCTATATGTTTTATAAGTGGGGCCTTACCTTTAAAAATGATTTCTCATACAGTAGAAGGACCGTGAGAGGGATGCTTGTCGATCCCTTAGTTGAAAAGGATCATCTCCATTTCTTTTGAAAATGGAGAGGAGCTGGTCAAGTCAAATTTTTTTACAAAATGCCCTAAATTTACTTGGCCGGGAAGGATTTCTTTTCCTCATAAGTTGGTGTCTAGCTAGGGGTTGGGACATACACTGGACCCAACCATGTGGACTAGACATTTTTTGTTCCGAGAAAGCCTTCTGCATCGACCAGGATCTCTCTATGTGACGTTTTTTGGTTTTGTTAGGCTTGGCCTGGTATTTTTGTTCCAATTAGTCGTGTTTACGTAGGGGTCCTTTCTTACTGTAACTTAATTAACAGAATAGCCAAAGTTATTTAGCAGGCATTAGATAACTATCATGTCAAAAAAAAAGGACCTACCATGCTTTTACTATTTGAGAAGGGCAAGTACAAAGAATGTTGCACAAAGCAGGCAAGTCCATAAGACAAAGACCAACCTGTGAACCCTCCAATGTTAATGAAATGAAATATTTATGTTTTCTGATCTTGAAGCTCACCATAAAAAACTTAGAGACAAGGACACCAACAGAAAAGATTGTAGAACAAAGAACTGTTCTCGATCACAATAAATCACTCCCCATAAGAAATAAGGGTTTTTCCAAATCAATATTCAAAAAATAAAAGCCAATCTTTCTTCTAATATGGTTAATTCATGAAGTCACAAAAAGAGCCCCAATGAGTACATATTACACATAAGCAGTAGCATCTTTCACCACTATTCCAAGAGCTTAAAGCTTCAGTTTGAAATCTTCCAGTCATATCAAGTTGCTCATTAAGAGAGCATATGGTCAGCCCAGAGAGAGAGAGAGCATATGGTCATGTCTTGAGTAGGGCATAATCAGGTTTTGTTCAAAGTCTTATCTCAGCAAAAATAAATAGGTAACTGAGAATTGTTAGGAATGACAAGGTTGATTTCAGGCTAGCTAACTCAAACAATAGAAGAGAGGGCACGACAATAAATCAATAGTTTTAAGTTTCTTGTCTCTCATCGACGCCTAAAAAAAATATGAGAGAATCAGTATCCTTTCCTCTCCCCTCCTTTCCCTAAGTCTATACTCTGCCCATTCTTCTCCTTTCTCTTCAAAACTCCCAATCATAGCCCATAAGTATTATACTAGAATAGAACTTGATCAAACAACCTAGTTGGTCAGAGATCAAAGAAAGAGAAAAGAGTAGCATGGTTTCCAAAAAAAAAAAAAGAGACACCTTGTTTGGTCTTTCTGGAAGCATGAGCATATATCCTCCAATTTCCACCAATCAAAAGAGATTTTCACATTCATTGAAGGAAATATTAGGTCCAAAGTCGGACAGAAAGTTGACAAATTTCATTAAAGCATTTTAGTTTTAATAGGTTTAATAACAATTTAGAACTAGCAAATAATGGACAGGATTTATTATCCACTTTAGAGAATGTTTGGAAATCATCGCATTAACAGAACTTATACCTTGAAAACTAACTGGCAAATTACTTACATCAGAGAGCCATGGCAATTCCTGTTAACTATGCCCTCGCAATATTCAATCCCAACCCTCTTACCTAAATTATCCAAGGTGCACGCATCAAGTCATGTTGGACATGAAAGTTTCTCAACATCCAAAGAGGAAGGACAAAGCATTTGGAAACAAGATATATGTATCAACATTAGTATAAGCGTTACAAACTATTCTCTACCTGGGTGCAAAAAATTCATTACCATTCAACAAAATCAGCAACAAATACACAAATAAAATAAAACCCCACCCAATGGCCAAATAGTCACGCGTGGTTGAGAGGAAAAAAATTTCAAATTTGTTCATACCTGAAACTTCAAGCTCAATTAACTGACGTCGATGCCGGGACTGCTTGGTGGAGGGCGGAGATCGGGAGAGTGAGTTACCACGGCAGCTTGGTGGTCGGCGGAAGGAGGGGTGAAATTTCTAAGCAGAGTGGAACAAGAGGAACGAGAGAGAGAGTGATCTGAATTTGAAACTGAGGGACCAAGCATCCCTCTATTTTAATACTCAACACTAGTTTAAGGACCTACAAAAAGGGAAAAGCTTAAACGTCTACCCAGGTTCCTTCCCTGGGTCCTTCTCCATTTTGTTCAATTAAAAAATTTGGTATGGCCCCACAAATCAGATAATATGAAGTTTGTATCTTTTAAAGGCTGGTTAACCCAGGTTGGGTTAACAAGCCTATTTCAAAATTAAATTTTGAACCAAGCGTCTGATAAGCTTCCCCATTACTCTATTTCTCCTCCTCCCCAAAAACCATTTACCCCCAAAAAACCATTTCTTCCAAAATCTCCCTATTCCCACACCAGTGCACCGTGCTCCTCACTTGCGCCGCTGACCACCGCCACCTCCGACGTCTGCCATCTTCATCACCTCTAGCCGATGACCACCTCCACCTCCGATTTTTCCCCATTGGAAGAACCCAAAAATTCCCACCATTGTGTGTTTCGGCCATCGTCAGCCCCAAGAAATTTCTCCACCTCCCATTGTCAGCGCTGATGACGACCGCCACCTACAATGTTAGCTCCCACCATGCGTCCGGCCTCATTTGTACACTCTTTCGTTTCTCTCTTTCTCCTTCTTATTTTCTCTTCTTCTTGACCTTTTTCTTCTACACACTCTTTCTCTCTCACAGACTTTTTATTTTCACTCATTATCATTAATGGATTTCTCTCCTTCTCACTTGAATCGGTTCTGTTTGATTTGCAAAACTTAAGCAAACTAAAGAACAAGGTATTTCTTCCTCCTTTGCACGTTACCCACTTGTTTTTCTTTGAAATTTTATTTTATTTTATTTTATTTTATTTTATTTTATTTTTTTTTATAGTTTTAGAACCGAATTGAAATGGGTATATGCTTATTTCGAAATTCTGATTGATGATTGAGTAATTGTGTGTAAATCAAGAGACCCATATAATGTTTTGGTTGATTTTAGGTGAAAATTTTCCTTCTAACATTAATAACTCTCATCCCCTGTTTGGAATACACTAATTTCTTCTTTTCAAAACTTGCATCTTTCTAGCAAAAGATTAAAAGATTGAGTATTGTGATTGATTACCCATACGAAAATTTTCAATTTAAGATATAATTTTGAAGGGGTATCCAAAAACCCCTCTTGTTAACACACAAACTTAATGACTGTTGAGAATGGATTTGGGTTTAGTATTACTCTGATTTTGATGTTACTCTGTGAATAAAAGAATATTGATTTTTTCTTTCTTTCTTTTTGATTCCGTTATTGAATTTGTTGATGTCCTAAATTGTGAAGAAACATTTGATAAATCCTTTCATTGTTTGGCTATTGATGGTGGTTTTGAAGTAATTTGTGTTTGGAGATGATGTATATCTAGCTAGGACTGGGTGATCAGGAAGAAGAGAGGAGGGGTGATGGGTTGTTGTTGTACATGTTTGTTTAAATCAAATCCATTATATATAGTTCACGTCAAATGGAATAAAGGCTGATTTTTGTTTGTGGGCTTTTGAATATGTTGTGCCCATTAACCATATATCTTTTAGTTTTTGACCTTTATAATTTAAAAGCTTGGTCGTAAGATTCTTACAGCTAGCTGGTGATGTTGATTAAAACTTGATCAATGTGATACACATGTAAGATTTGATTTTTTTTTTTTTTTGAATTGATGTTAGATTTGTATTTGGTATAGCTTGATTAATTGGATTTTCCTGATTTACTTATTTATGATAGAAACTTGAGAAGACTGCTGTCACACAGGCTACCCAATTAAAGCAGCTTAAGCTAGATGTCAAAAATATATTGGGTCATGTTACGCCAAATAAGACCACTCCTCCGGCTGCCACCACTGTTATCCAACCTATTCACTCTCGTGGTTCAAGCTCTTCCACTACTGCAGCGTCCTCAATCGCCTCTGGATCTGGTGATGAAGATGAACAAATGGTTGACATTGCCACTGATGATCATAGCTCATCCCTGCCTTCTGCTGATGCTACGACTGATCAAGATCGATCTGAATCCCGAACTAAACAGGAACACGAAGGTTGAAGTTTGTCATTCTTTCCTTTGTTATTTAGGGACAAAAATGGGAAGTAATTTTTTGATATGTAATAGACAATTTTGATGAACATTATGTTATTCAGGGACAAAAAGAGGGAGTAACTTTTTGATATGTAATAGACAAGTTTGATGAACATTTTGTCATTATGAACTTTAATTCTGTTTTGGGATTAAATGTATTTTAGTCACCAAATTGTTAAATGGAGAGTTTGTTAGTTTTTTGAATTGGCCAAATTCGGTGTCCCAAATAAGTTTTTGTAATAAGTATTTTTTGGACAAAAAGTTTTTGTTATTTTTTAAATTTTTATTTTTTACTTGGTGGTGTTCGAACGGGATCTGGTCCATTCGAACGGAAAATTTTATTTAGTTACAGAGAAGTTCGTTTATTTAGCCGTTCCAAATGGCGTTCAATCGAGAAATTTTTTTCAGTCACAAAGAAGCCCGTTCACTCAGCCATTTCAAATGGCGTTTGACCGGGAAATTTTTTTCAAAGTTACAGAGAAGCTTGTTTACTTGGCCATTCCAATTGGCATTCGATTGGCCATTCTTTTAGGTTAGTCAGAGAGCCCCGTTCACTCAGCCATTCCACTTGGCGTTCGACCGGCCAGACTTTCAGGCTAGTTATAAAGCTCCGTTCACTTAGCCGTTCCAAATGGTGTTTGACCGACCAAACTTTTAGGCTAGTCGGAGAGCCCTGTTCACTCAACCGTTCCAAATGGCATACGACCGGCGAGTCTTTTAGGCTACTTAGAGAGCCTCATTCACTTAGCCGTTCCAAATGGCGTTCGATCGGCCAGTCTTTCAGGCTACTCAGAGAGCCCTGTTCACTTAACCATTCTAATTGGCGTTCGACTGGACAGACTTTCAGGCTACTCAGAGAGCCCCATTCACTCAGCCGTTCCAATTGGCGTTCAACCAGCCAGACTTTCCAGCTAGTCAGAGAGCACCATTCACTCAGCCGTTCCAAGATCCATTCAAACGCCAAGCCTTGAGAGGTCTGATTTCAATATTTTAACCTATCCCGTTCGACCGGACCACTTAGCTGTTCAAATGGATAAAAAATCCTAAAAATTCCAAAATCCATGTTTGGTTGCTTTAGGACCAAGTTTTTCACCCTATATAAAGTAGTCTTCTCAGATGTCTTATGTAGGGATTTAGAGGCTATTTTATTTGTGCTAAGAAAGCTTTAGGCTTGTTAAAACAAATCATGTGTGCTGTAAATATTTTTAAATTTTGCGTTTATTTATCATACACCTATTCAACCCTCCTTACTAGTGTTATTTGGAGTCTGTTTACTATTTTCAATTTCAATAGGAGGAGGTTTTATGCTCGTAGTAATACCATCTTATGCAAATCCATGAAGCATTACTTGCATCTTAGGAAATGGGAGAAAGAACTAAGGATGAAGCTGAGTTGCAGATTGCTTGTTACTAATTTGTTGCCTTGGAAAATTTTAGTTTACATTCCCTTCGTATCAATTTCACCCTCCCCATAAATCTTGTGAATGCCCCGGAGAAAGTTGCAAGTTGCAAGTTGCTAAGGTCGGACGCACCTCTTGATTATCAAGGCAAAATTAATTAACACTCTTCCAGATGTCTTCCATCAATTAACACTGCCGAAAAAGCTCTTTCAGCCATACAGAGGGAGTGATTCATAGTCAAGCTATTAAAAAAAATTTATAGTGCAAAATTTGGAGATACATATACATGAATATCGTATCTGGAAAGTATGCAAGAAAAAAAAAAAATCAGCAAAACCTGTAATTTCTTGTTCTAAATAATACATTAGTACATGGTAAGGAACAGAGTCCACATGACAAGAACTCAGTACATGGCAAGACAAAGGGATTCTGCCATACTAATGGTGATAACATCCAAGACTTAGATTACCCGATTATTGTAGTACATCGAAGGAAAGACAATTTTTGAAGCGAATTCAACTCGAAGTTGCAAGTTTGATACTTTCAGCGTGCTCATTCTTTTCTATGTCATTTAAGTCCTGTACTTTGTTAGCCTCAACATTGGATTCCTCTTCCTGCGCCGACAAGCCGTTTTCGGGCTCCTTGCGCATCAAAAGCCTTTCCAGCAGTTCAGTAGGCGGATATAGGGGGGGCTGCGTAGGGCAGGCGCCCCCCTTCAAATCTTAAAAAAAAAAAATTTTTTTTTTTAAGACAGTAAGTAAAAAAAAAAAAAAAAAAAGTAAAAAAAAAAAAATTTACAACCACGCCCCCCTTTTCACACACCCACGCCCTGAGCCCCCCCTTTTCCCCTTTCTTTGTTACGCCCCCCCCCCTTTCCTCCCTCCAATCCCTAATCTCAATCTCCCTCACTCTTTCTCTGACTCTCTGAGTCACACCCAGACCCAGTGACCCACGCCCCCATTTCTTTCTTGGATCCACAGTTGGAGAAGCGATTGGACGGCTCAGCGCAAAAGGGTACAATTTTAGATACTTTGTATTTTGTATTTTTAGTGAATTTATTGTCTTTTGTATTAATGCCTACATGTGAACTGATATATAATTTGGCATATATTTATGAAGTTTGATATTATATTTTCTTTATACATATATTATGTTATAATTTATATTTTGAATTGTAATTATTATACTTCATATATTATAATAAAAAAATAGTATATAAAAGAAAAAAAAAATTGTCATTATATTATATTGTTTTAGTGCCGCTTCCGCCCCACCTTGGTAGCATTCCTGGCTCCGCCACTGCAGCAGTTCTTGGCAGTCAATTGCAGTGACCATTACAGTTAAACTGGCCCTACCCTTCCAGCATCCAATGGCTATTGTTGACTCATTCACTTGTGTAGGATGATCCAATTCTTTGTTACCTGGAGAGAAAGGAAAATGTTAGGTACTCACATAAATGAGCACTGATCATTTTGACAGCTTGGTACTATATACCTTTGCTCAAAACATTCACACATGCAGCAACCCAGCATTAGGTTTGATGCCTTCTGACCAAACTCAGCATCAAAGAAATCTGCAAATTTAATAGTTTTATATTGCAGAAGATGCTTGAAGTCCACTGGGGATGCATAGAGGATCTGTTTGGTAACGTAGGGGAGAATCAGTGGTAATCCTTCAGAAGATATCCGAAATGCAAATGATGTGGAGCTACCTTCTCTGAAGGAAAAAAGAAAAAAGAAAAAAGGAACAGATTACCTCCACCACTCAAAAATAGCAGGTGATCAGGGAACTTTATTCTACTAATAAAATTAGGATTGGCCAGGAGACGAACCGAGCTCATTAAAAGGAATATGATGAAATGAAATAATATGGAATTACAAAAGAAAAACCATTCAATATTTAGCAGACAACATTAATGGTGTATCGCATCAGAGGACTAGACTCTCATTTATTGTTCCTTTTCTTGTTCTGATCCTCTACCCATAAGCCTTCCAACCCAGATGAAGGCAAATATCAACCCTAGGATAACTGACCAACACGGTAGCAAGCACCTTCCTCCATTCTTCTTTGGGACTAAAATCGTATCTTTTCAAAAACAAACTTTGACCATTTGTATGTTAGTGATTATAACCGAACTTTGATACAATAATGGGACCTGTAAAATGGTAGCTTTTACTTTCAAATTTAATTTTAATTTGACTACTGGTTTCCAGACTCAGGCTATGCTGAAGTCAGAACTACAGGAGTTATATCTTATAATGTGGGGAGAAGAGTTGGCGGTGAGATTATATATGCATTTAGGGAAACCACAACTGATATGTTACGTGCCCATACAAGGGCAACACTGCCTTGATTTATAAATACTTGATCAGATAAACTTCGTAAAGTGATGAAATAACTATAATGCTATGCATGGCAATTTGCTTTACAAGACCCTTGTCTATCATTAAGCTATAAGGAAGATATTCAAACATGGAATATACGCCACCAAGCTAAAGATAGAGGGGAATAGTTGATAATTGATGGGTCAAAGGAAGATAATTCTAAACTAAATAATAACGTAAACAAATGTAAAAAGACTAACCATTCACAGGGTCATCTTCTTCGGTTAAATCATCGTCACTTTTCAGTTAAATCATGGTCATTTGAACCTTTACTACTAAGAGATTCAACCTCGCCATCATTTTCCAAGCATGAGCTCGAAACGTCTATTTAGGAGAATAAAATGTCTCCACAATGAGTAACTGAAAAGGCAAACAAAATGCACGTAGTGAAAAAAAGTGAATTAATAAATCAGGTTTTGATTGACCTAAGAAGTGATGCCTTTATCTACCAATTCAATTCAAAGAAAAACTAGAAAAAAAAAAAAAAATACCACATGTGCTTATGCCTATCTCTAAAACTGAAGATACCACATGTTCGTACCAAACAATGGAACATCATTAATCAAGGTTTTTACAAAATCCCACGTAGCTATGGAGAAGGTGTGGGTGGGTGGGTTAATTAGATTAGGGTTTCACTACAAGAAAAATGACTTTTAGCATTGACACAAAGTTGATGCTAAAAGTCTCATAGTCGACGCTGTTGATCAACAGCGTCGACGGGTGGACGCTGAAGAGTTGATGCTGAAACTCCGACGCAGAAGAGCACAATGCGCTCTTCAGCGTCGACGTGTTGAGTCGACGCTGATACTCATACAACAGTGTCGACAAAAGTCGACGCTGAAGACAACTTCTTGTCAATGCTAAAAGGGTTTTGAACAAACACTATGTCGATGCTGTTGGTTAATTATCAGCGTCGACCAAAAGTCGACCCTGATGATAATACAACAACGTCGACAAAAGTCGACGCTGAAGACTACTTCTTGTCAATGTTAAAGGATTTAAAACAAAGGCAACGTCGACGCTGATGATTAATTATCAGCGTCGACCGCAAGTCAACGCTGATAAATGGACAATCAGGTCAGCTTAACAGCGTCAACTCTATGTCGACCCTGATGATGAAGTATTAGCATCGACATAGAGTCGATGCTGATAATGGGTGGTAGTGTATTAGCGTCGACTTAAGTCGACGCTAATGACCTAGATAGCTAAAAAAAAACATTATCAGCATCGACTTATGTTGATGCTAATAATGCCCGAGATAGCAAAAAAATCATCATCATCGACATAAGTCGACGCTAATGATGGTGTTTTTTTTTAAAAAATATTTTTGTATAATAAAAATTATTTATATAATTTCAAAGATCAATAATGTAAACATGATATAATACAATTAGACCAATATTGCACCACATATAATATATGATAATAATATTCTACAATTAAAATGGACATTAATTTCATAACATCAAGTTCAATTGTTGAATACATTTCAGAGCATACAAAACAATAGATCTAAGTATAAATCCAAACTGATTAGACTCTTCAGGTTACCAAGCTCCGAAGGTAAGTTCCTTGAATGTTGTTTTTTATAGCTCCCTACATCGACAAAGAGAAAGTGCGTCAATTGATTTAGATACCCCAATAGAACACCATCCTGCAAATAATACTGCATGGCAATCAATGCTATACACAAATGCATTAAATATTAAATACGTGATCATTTTGGAACTAACAATAAATCAATGAGCAACTATCCATGTTCATGCAACTATCAAGAAAAGATAAACAAACTTACGATACTGTAGATGCTCTAGCTTCCCGAGTTCAAGTACCAGATGTCCAGATAAATTGAATTACCAAGATCACTGCAATTATGAGAACAAAAAATATAATAATAATAATAAAATCTTCTTGAAAAAGATAGAGAGAAATAAGAAACTCATATAACTTAAAAACTAAATGCGTGTCTAATATAATAACCACATAGTTGGACAAACATTGCTACTCAAA
>FXXK01000748.1:36397-58339 GCA_900184695.1 Betula pendula | reverse complement strand
CTTTTATGCCAAAAAAAAAAAAACATTAGTAAACAACTTTCAACACAAAATATTAAAAAAAAAAAAACTCAAAACTATTTTCACAATTATATTAAATCAAAACACAAAAATATCTCAAACAAAAGTTATGGATCACCACCTTTTTTTTTTGTTTAAAAAAAAAAGATTTTTAGAGCTACTTTATACCTTTTATTTTATTTTTTGACAAATACCAAATAATTAATAATACCGTAACAAAATAACGTAATAACTATTATTAGGTCAATTCCTGTGCACAAAATGTGACCCAAATTTTCATCATTCTTTTCTTCTAAATTTGCAAGTAATTGAACTGGACCCATCCGTTGCCCTTCATTAGATGGACAAGATTCGTTACTCTTCTTTATTTTATTTTTTTTCTTAGATCGTTACTCTTCTTTATTTATTGGATAAGTAGGAAATCACTTTTGTAAGTCTTCCTTCCAAGTTTTTCTGGTCGATCCCTTTGGTAATTGGTAGCGTTGATGGCATAATGACAAGTCTGATGATTGCACTTATCTATCTACCAAGTTTTTCTCGTCAATGCTTCCGGCCGGCAACATTGACTCTTTTTCCCATATTTATTTTTCCGGCCGGCACAATAAATCGAAATCCGTATGAACAAAAAAAACCAAAAAAAAAAAAAAAACAAACAAACAAAAAAAGAGAAATGCTTAGGGCTGTAAATGAGCCCGCCTGTTCGCGAGCGCGCTCGATACCCGCTCGGTTAAACTGGACTCGAGCTTCGAGTCGAGTTCGGTACTGTACAAACCCGCTCGATTAGTTAATGATACATACCCGATTCGCCCAATTAAGCTCGATAGGGGCTCGCGAGCTTAGCTCGTTTAAGGCTCGAATATACCAGCTCACCCGGCTCGTTTAAGGCTCACAAGCTCAATCAATTTATGATCATATAATAATAATATTATGTGATCACAAATCATTATATAATTTAAATGACATGCTAAGTATATAATGAGCTCACAAATCATGCTAAATTGCTAAGTATATAATAATCATAAATTATTATATGATTACAAATCATGCTAAGTATATAATGACTTATAATTATTATCATTGATTCATTATAATTATATTATGTACTTATCATTATCATATGATTTAAGTTATTTAACATTATACTTATGCCATATAATTATATAAACACTAGATCAAATGATAATACGAATAAGATAAAACTTTGTTATGTTTAATCATTATAATTTATATCATTTATCATTAGATACTTTATCATACTTATGACTTATGATTATTATCATTATATTATGTACTTATCATTATCATTATCATATGATTTAAGTTATTTAATATTGTACTTATGCCTTATAATTATATAAACACTAGATTAAATGATAATACGAATAAGATAAAATTTTGTTATGTTTTTTGTAGAAAATGATTGAAGTTGACTTACCAACCATACCATGATTCAGACATTTCTAAGTTGTGATTTTTTGTAATTTAAAAGAAGTTGACTTACCAACCATACCATGATTCAGGCAAATTTGTGCTTCTACTTAAATTTGAACTCTCTTTAAGACTTTAAGTTTTTGTTGATCTCTGTTAAAGTCTTTGTCTTTGTATTTGTATTTCTTTTATTTATGTATAGTATTAATTTTTCAAATTTGCTTGTAAATGCTCAAAAGTTTATATCTTTAATCAATCATGTTAATTAGTGTGTTTTTTTTTTTTTTAAAAAAAAGTTATTTTTTAATCACATTTTTAAAAACTACTCAAATCAATTAAATGAGCTTAAATGAGCCAAACTGCCAATTTAAGGCTCGAAAAACCTTAAATGAGCCGAGCTGCCAATTTAAGACTCGATAAGCCTTAAATGAGCCTAATTAGCCAATTTATGAATAAGTAATTATATATGTCACCATTCATGTCTATTTTGTGTCAACAAAAAATGATGTGACTTTTAAAATTACTATTAAATTTATGATTGATCATTATTGACTTTTGATTTAATGGTGATTTTAAAAATTACGTCACTTTTGGTAGACACAAAGTAGACATAGAAAGTGACTTGTATCATTACTCTTTATAGATATTCTTCATACATTGTTATTGGGCCTTTTATACAAGGATTATAACAAAATTGAATTGGCCCAGTTTATTAAAAAAGGTTTATAGCCCTATAACCCGGTCCAATACACTAGCACTGCCACAAGGTGAGGAAAACAGTGTCTGAACTTCCAATAAATCTCCCATGTTGCATGAGAAGCTGTAAATATGAACGTATAAATGTGATTATTGGCAATATTCGTATCCGTATTATGTAATTATTATTTTTAGGTATTCGCATCATGTGGTTATTATCTCCATCTGCACAGTTAATTCGATTATTATTTGCTATCTGCATATAAGATAACTACTAATTAATACACAAAATTAATAAGATAGTAATGAGCTATACCAAATAGATCGAACATCAACATTTATTTCCAAGAGACAAACTACAAGGAACTTTGAAATCATACACTCCTAATATAACTGTTTGAGACAGATTATCTGACTATTGACTAAGCCCCTTAGGTAAATACCGTAACAATTTACTCTTGATTTTTCTGACCATACTACAAAATAGATGGTCTAATGGGAAAGTTTCGTTTCCCTCTATCGGACCTGTGTTAGAGAGTTACAGGAATCAAGGCATTGTACATTTGTACTAGTAATATCAAAAGCCTTCAGAGAGATTCTAAAGGTCTTCGATCAACATATTTATACAAATTGTAGAAATCTTGGGTCGAAAAAGAAAAAACCTAAAATTTCGAATTGATTTATCATCATAGCATGGACAAGACTTTCCGTTGCCTCTATTAGCAGCCTTTAGTGGCCGTTATTGTTTTGTTAATGGACTGAGTCATTTATTTAATTTATTTTCATTGGTTTCTTTGGTTATTAGATGCTGCACCAACTTTTGGTTGTATTGGGACTGTTGTTTGGGTTGCTCTCCCATATTTTGTTTATTTATATTGTAATTCTCTATTTTTCCCTTCCCCTCGTCAAATTAAAAAAATAAGTTGATCAGTGATTAAAATATATATATAGGTACCAAAAACTCACTCAATCAATTGCATTACTTTTTATTTATTTGATTTCATGAATTATTAGATTTTCATTAAAATATATTGTAATTTTATAAAGAGTATGTTTAAAAAATGATCAAAATTTATAATTTTATACATAGTGATCATTTTGTTATAGAAGTATATCATAGAGATTTGTAAACTCATTTTAAAATTAAACAAATTTAAAATTATATGAATTTTTTTAGAACTAATTTGTCCTTCCATTTTAGGGTGTACATGTGGGCAGATATCAACCATTTGCATCCGCTCTCCGCAACTATTCGCTTCCGCCATGTAGATGCGGATGCAGTTAGCAAAAATAATTTTCTGCATACCATTATATTATATTGTGCATCAGGTGCTGTAGATGGTTTGGTTGATTATATTGCTTTCTTGTGTA
The DNA here is from genome assembly GCA_900184695.1 of Betula pendula. Taxonomy (NCBI): domain Eukaryota; kingdom Viridiplantae; phylum Streptophyta; class Magnoliopsida; order Fagales; family Betulaceae; genus Betula; species Betula pendula. The sequence goes on along the minus strand of FXXK01000748.1, from coordinate 54,826 downwards.
AATCTTAAGCAAAAAAGAAAAAGTAATGTGAAATCAATATATTTTCAAAACATTAAGGATTAAAAAATAATAATAATAAAACAAGCCCAAAATATTAAAAACTGGTCCAAATTATATTTAAAATCGTTTAAAATAGATACTAATAGAGATCAAAAGAAAGCCCAAAAAGACTAAAAATAGGTCTAAAATGCCTATTACCAAATATGCGGATAACATATAATAATCGCAATAACCGTACGTATGCAGTTAGTAAAAACATGATGCAAAATATCTAAAAAGTGATATATGTATTTTGCGGACACGGTTGTAGATATTTCATATAACCGCATCTGCATTTGCATGTACACCCTTATTTCCTGTGCAGGTTGAGAGTGTTAGATAATTATATCATAAAAATTAAAGTGAATTCGAAATAGTTTATTTGACAAATCAAGTTTTATTGTTTTATTTTTAATTTTTTTTTTATTCTAGTCATAATCTAATTTTTTTAATTATAAATCGTGTTTCTTTTATTATATACGTCTACTATAAATTATGCATATGGATATGAAAAACTTAAAAAAAAAATTAAAAAATATAAAATATTAATTGAATCTAAAAAAGGACCTCTAAATACAGATGTTATTAACAATAAACAAAATAAAAATAAAATATTAATATTAAAATTAAATTATTATTTAAATAAAAAAAACTTCATTTAAACTTGTTGACTTACATCTCAAAATGTATTGCATTGACTCTGCTTGGAGTTGGAGAAATCCAAGAGAAGAAAAGCTCATTAAGGTAAAGATTATGCCTAATTCTTTTTCTTATTTAGGTATGTTGTGGTTAAGTTTTGTCAATTAAATATTGAATATGTTAGCACATTAGAGGTATTTGCTTAAATTTCATTAGAATTATTAAATAGTAAACAATGCGGGAAACTAAGCTTTTGATTCAAATAAATAATTTTTTTTATAGTACATTGGTTGTTATGGAGTGCATGTGCAGTTGATTTTGATTATATGATACGGAAGAAAAGATTAGTGATAAAAACATTTGGGTTTTGGATGTTTTTTAGATTAAAATTTCGAGACAGAAAAGTCTCATTCAAACAAGATTATAACATAAATGTTACATAGTGTTTTGTTTGGTGCTGGGTAACAAGACTTTCAACGAAAAAAGTCATACATGTTGGACTACTACTTAAGGTGCATCCTCTAAATAAGCTTATTATGTATGTCATCTGTCCTTCTATCATTATGAGGAGGCGTCTCTCGTGGTTTGAATTAGAGACCTTTAAGTATTTTTATATTCTACCACGAGTACTATCAAGTTAGATCTAATAGTAGTCGTGGTAGAATGTAAGAGTATTTAAAGGTCTTTAGTTCGAACTACAAGAGACGCCCCCTCATAATGATAGGGAGACAGATAGCGTACATAGTAGGCCTATTTTGAGAATACGCCTTAAGTGATAATCTAACAATAGAATGTCTAGATAGATGCTCAATTGCTAGAAGTTTGGACGGGACGGACATAAAATGTCTCGATTGATACTCGGTTGCTGGCCATTCAAACGAGATAGTGTAGAAATTAAAAAAATTGAGTAATGATAGTCTTCGGCCCAGGCTGAATGAATAGTTCATTCAGCCTGGGTACGTGGCAGCCAGCTGCCATTTAAAAAAAAAAAAAAAAAATTTTTTTTTTCCTGCATCAAAGCAGGTTCCCCGACAAGCCAACCCCCCCCCAAAACCCAGCGTTTCGTCTTCTCAAAAAACGTGTGACGACGACGACGGTGGGGGAAGGCGGGGCGCGCGTCGAGCTGCGACGTGGGTGGAACGGACGGCGCGTCGAGCTGGGGCTTCGGCGGAAGGAGTGGGGCGTCGAGCTTGCGGAACGAGCGGCCGCCAAGTCGCGTCAGCTTTCCGGCGGTGACGCGAGGCGGCCGCTCGTTCCGCAAGCTCGACGCCCCGCTCCTTTCGCCTCTCGTTCCGCCGAAGCCCCAGCTCGTCGCGCCGTCCGTTCCACCCACGTCTCAGCTCGACGCCGCGCCGCCTTCCCATCGTCGTCGTCTTCGCACGGCCTTCCCCAAAATTTCATTTCTCAGAAACAGCTCTCTCTCCCCCAATTTTCCCCCAAAATTTCATTTCTAAAAAACCCGTGCGACGACGACGACGATGGGAACGGGGCGTCGAGCTGCGACGTGGGTGAACGGACGGCGCGCGAGCTTGTCGGGGACCTGCTTGTCGGCGGCGAGCTGGCGTGGGGGGAAATGGATTTTGGGGGCTTGGTTTGTCGGGGAACCTGCTTTGATGCAGGAAAAAATTTTTTTTTTTTTTTTTTTTTAAATGGCAGCTGGCTGCCACGTACCCAGGCTGAATGAACTATTCATTCAGCCTGGGCCGAAGACTATCATTTACTCTAAAAAATTAGGGCTTTTAGGAGAAAGAAAGTTGTTTAAAGTTTGGTTCAACAGGTGAAGTACTCGCAATTAAAAAAAAAAAAAAAGTATAGGTGAAGTGATAGGATTTTCAAATTATAAAAATGGTAACTAATGAGTATGATGTGTTAAAAACGGGGACATGATACGTTGTAAACGTCAGCAATTTTTTAATTTTTTTTTTTGGCTTTCCCCTCTCTCTCGGTTTCCCTCCTCTTTTCACGACGCCCATTTTCCCCCCCGTCTTCTTCCCCTTCTGTTCGTCGCACGCCAGACCGAGAGAGAGGAGAGAAACACGAGAGCTGAGAGAGAGGAGAGACGCAGAGAAGAAAAAGGAGAAGAAGCTCGATGAAGCCAATTGAGGGATTTTCGGCCATTGGGTATGGTAAGGTAAAAATCTCTAGTTTTCTTTTGTATTTTCATTTTACCCACTGATTATAGGACACGAAAATCATGTGAATTGTTAGGGATTTTCTTTGGTCCGAAATTTAGGTCAGAAAATGGATTGGGTTTGATTTCGGCAAACCGATTTTTCTTGTTATGGGTTGGATTTTCGGTGGTTTTGATTTCGTGTTGATGCTTTGTGATTTGGTTACGAAGGTTGAATGGTTGTTTTGATTATGTGTTGATGGCTGTTCGATTAGGGGGTTTTCATGCCTTGGCCAAATGGCCAATTTTTTGGGGTTTTTGATATTTGTTAGAGTGTTCTAACCGGTTGGGTTTTTATGAGAACGTTTATTGAAGTGATTTTGGTTAGGTATGCTATAATGACCGAATGGGAAAGGGATGTTGTTTGAGGATTGTGTAATTTTGAAGTGGATTGTTGATAGTTGGGGGCCTGGGGCTCTAGCCGTGAGGGTTGTGTTAGGTTTTTATGGGATTTCAATTATTAATGTAGTTGATGATATTGAGGTTTTGTGGCTGAATTAAAGTGTTGGGTTTGCTATGGGTTGTGAAAATAGTTTTATGTAGATGGATTGTTAATTGTTGTTTGGTGGATGGTTGAGTTGATTTCGGTATGGGTGTTGGTATTTGTTTTGGATGGATGGTCGAATGGCCTTGTGAAGGGTAATTGTTTTATTTTGGGTTTTCTTTAGGCGTTTTGATTACATGACGAAATCTTGATTGTGGATTGTTGAAAAAGGTTAATATGCAATTCCTTGATGAGTCTGAATTAGAGTTAATGATATGAGTTAGTTCAATTGATGGCAAACATTTTGGTTTATAATGATTTGATTTTGTAGTATTAAGTCAAGTTGTCTGGAATTGAAGGTGCTGGTTTATGTGTTGTCTAGAAGTTCCAAGTAAGTCAGTTATGGATGAGTTGGAATGTAGGGCAATATGGTTATAAGGATATAAACCCGTAGAGTGTGATAAGGAGTAGTTAAACAAAAAGTAAATGAATAATTGAAGAATAAAAGGTAATAAGTGATAAGTAACCAATAGGAATGAATATAAATTGCGTATGTGTGCGTCAAGAATATGTGTTAGATATAATAGGGGATGTATTAAATAAAGAAGATAAATAGATAGATATATTCCAATATGAGATTATAGTTGAATCTAATTAAGTTATCAACCCATTAACTCATTGAGGCCCTATGGTCAAAGTATATTTAGTTAATTAGAGCGAAAAGTATTAAATAAAATGGTTAAAGATTAGAATGTCATAGGATTGTGATATGTCTCAAAATAACCTTAATACAATAAATATGAATTAGTAATATTATAGAAATACAGAAATACGCTTTGAATCCATTTGGAGATGTAACTAGATGATTAATGCATTACTATGCGGTCTAAAAGTGGTTAAGTATTTTAACGGAATTAGTAATTAGTATATACATAGTCTAAGTATTGTAGATCCAAGCCTAGTAACATGGTAAAAGTATCTTAAAGCTAAGAAGTAAAATAAAATATGAATTAGGAGCCTAAGATTATTTTATTAGAGAAACCCTAGCAATATAAACTTGGAGTAATTGTGAACGGCCATATATCTTGGCAAGCGGGAAGTCATAACCCTAAATATATATGAGGTTTCTTCCTAGGAATAGGAGATGGAATTTCAATAACAAAGGATAAGGGTCAGGTTGTGATGCCTTGCTAGCATATAGAAGGTCTTTGGTGTGTAGGTTATTAATAGGTCCATCAATATGTAATGTTCAGGGAATTAAGGTTGGTTGGCGATGTTTGTTTTTTGAGATAAAGTAATAGAAATCAGGAACTTACATCCTTTCTTATGAATAATGTGACTTTGTTAAACATTTGATCACACACCCACACACACATACATGCCTCCTCATGTTTATGTGAATAGCACCTCAAAATACTAATGTGTGTCTCAAATCTTAAGTTCTTGACACAATAGCTTAGTTAAGTAGGGTACCTCACCAATACTTGCATTTATCCTATGCTATTGCTTCTTTCTAAGTAAATGCTTATTTATCCTAGTTCATCTATATCTGAGACATCTCTATGTTGATATTCAGTCTTTGTTTGTTTGCAGAGCCTCGGGATATAGCATAACAACATGAAAAGATTGTGGATTTGCACATTTGTTGGTTTACTGTTGTGATGTTTTTGATTAATGTACTTATCAAAAAAAAAAGAAGTCTTTGATTAATGTATCTAAGACCAATTTGTATACTGATTTATGTAGGTTTACTACACATCATGGATCAGATATAAGAACAGTTGCTTTAAGAATCATTAATACGGAACAACTTGTCATGGTAGATCTCATGCTGTTGTTTGACTCTGAGGAGTAATCAGGAAATGTTTCCAAGTAACTGTTTGAAGATTGGGACAACCCATATTTCTGTTCTGCCTATCCAGTCATTGCCTTTTCCAAAGTATCAAAGCTTCATCAAAATACTCCATCTTCTTCGACCGCCACAATGCTCGTGGCGAGAATGTTTGGGGTGTTCGAGTGATTCAGGTTACCAACATTACGGGATTTTCTCTGTTACCAACAATCATGCGAGCTAAACGGCTTACTACCTTTGTATATAAACAGTTTTCCTACTCAAACTCTCCATATTTTAAGTTTCATTACTCATGTGTCTCCACCGTGAATCTATCAAAACCCAATCTCCGCTCCAAAGCAAGCCAAAAATGCAGCAAATTTCTCGTTTACTGCAACACCCAGATCACGAAATACGGAAAAAACGGTGATATCAAAGAGGCTGAGTCCATCTTTGATCGTATGCCCCACAAGAATACCATCTCTTGGACTGCCATGCTCACAGCATATGCAGAAAATGGCAAAATTATCAAAGCTCGGAATATGTTCGATGAGATGCCCGAACAAAGCTCCGCTTCATATAATGCCATGATCACTGCGTATATTCGGAACAATTGTATGGTAGAAGAAGCTTTTGGGCTGTTTTCTGAGATGCCCATGCGTAATGCTATCTCTTACGCTGCCATGATCACAGGTTTTGCGCGGGCAGGGATGCTTGACAAGGCCGAGAAGCTCTATTCTGAGATGCCGGCGAAGTGGCGGGACCCTGTTTGTTCGAATGCCTTGATAAATGGGTTTTTGAAGGTTGGAAGGTTGGAAGAGGCGGGTTGGGTTTTTGAGGATATGGTGGAAAGAGACGTGGTTTCTTGGAGCTCTATGGTTGACGGGTACTGCAAAGGGGAACGGATAGTTGATGCCAGGAATTTGTTTGATATCATGCCCGATAGAAATGTAGTTACTTGGACGGCAATGATTGATGGGTATATGAAGATAAAGAGTTTCAAAGATGGGTTTGAATTGTTTTTAGGCATGCGAAGAGAAGGAATAGTGAAGGTTAATTCAACTACCTTGACTGTGCTGTTCGAGGCTTGTGGCACTTTTGGTAGGTGTGGAGAAGGGATTCAAGTGCATGGATTGGTTTCACGCATGGGATTTGACTTTGATGTCTTCTTAGGAAATTCTATCATGACCATGTATTGTAGATTTGGTTGTATGGATGTAGGTACCAAGTTATTTAATCAGATGAGTAGGAAAGATGTAGTTTCTTGGAATTCATTGATTGCAGGTTACGTCCAATGTGGCTCAATTGAAGAAGCTGTTAGGCTATTCGAGAGGATGCCAGAAAAAGATGTAGTATCATGGACGACCATGATTACAGGATTCTCTAGCAAAGGGATAACTGACAAATGCGTCCAGTTGTTTAAATTGATGCCTGAGAAAGATGATATTTCTTGGACTGCTGTCATTTCAGGGTTTGTGAATAATGGGGAGTATGAGGAGGCCTTTCGTTGGTTTATTGAGATGCTTCAGAAAGCAGTCAGGCCAAACCCTCTTACTTTGAGCAGTGTGCTTAGTGCTTCAGCCAGTTTAGCAACACTTAACCAAGGGCTGCAAATCCATGCTCATGTATTAAAGATGGTTATGGAATTTGATTTGTCCATTCAAAACTCTTTGGTCTCGATGTACTCAAAATGTGGAAATATGGATGATGCCTACCGGATCTTCACAAATATCATTGAACCTAATACTGTTTCTTTTAACTCGATGATTACTGGGTATGCCCAAAATGGGTTTGGAGAAGAAGCACTCCATTTATTTCGGGAAATGCAGAATGAAGGCCAGGAAACAAATCAAATCACATTTCTTGGTGTTCTTTCAGCCTGCACCCACGTGGGACTTGTAGAAGAAGGATGGAACTACTTTATCTCAATGAGTTCACAGTATAATATTGAACCAGGGCCTGACCACTATGCATGCATGGTTGATCTCTTTGGTCGAGCTGGATTGCTAGATAAAGCAATTGATTTGATCCAGTCAATGCCTTTTGAGCCACATTCTGGAGTTTGGGGAGCTCTTCTTGGTGCAAGCAGGACCCATATGCGTATTGATATTGCAAAGCTCGCGGCTGAACACCTTATCGAATTGGAGCCTGATAATGCAGCCCCTTATGTGGTCTTATCGAACTTATATTCTGTAACAGGGAAAAGGAAGGATGGAAATGAAGTCAGAATGACCAAGAAATCAAAAGGGATCAGGAAGAATCCAGGTTGCAGTTGGATTATAGTGAATGACAAGGTTCATTTGTTTCATGCAGGAGATGAATACCATGTGGACTTGGAAAGGATTAAGGTTACACTTTGGACCATTGCGGTGGAAATGAAACAGTTGGATTACAATAGATATTGACATGTATGGTCTAAAAAAGAAAATGAACTTGATAATTATAATCTGGCGAACATAATCCATTTTGAGTAATATATGCTCATGTCATAAAGAATACTATTATTATTATTATTATTTTTTTGAAGTGCATAAAGAATACTATTTGATCTAACTTTGACGGGGGAAAATAAGAAGGTAAATAAGTGTTTTTTTTTTTTTTAATTAATTGTAAATCTTGCTAATAGCAGAAAGAAATAAAGGCTTTCCATAAATTTAGGATAAATACACTTAACCCGTTTAATCTACTACTTCATTTGCAATGTCCCTCTTAATATTTTAATTTAGTTAATCTACCCTGCCAATCTACTATTAGAATTTCAACGTCCCCCTTTTGCCACGAAAAAGGACAAAATTAAAAAATTTAAAAAAGAAGCTAAAAGCGTAAAAAAAAAAAAAAAAACTAGCTAACCCATTTATATCAAATGGCAATTTTGATGTTATCTAATATAAATTTTGGATAGGCGTTTGAAAATCAGCTTGCAAATGAGAGAGTGTATAAACTTATATACACAAAGTTAAGATTATTCTTAGGGTGCGTTTGGGTAAGCGATTTCGTAGACAATAAGTGCGATTTTAAACCAAATCGTAAAAACTGAATTGTTTGGGAACTGCGATTTTAAAAAATTGCGATTTGAAAACGCAGAAAATCTGCGATTTCAAATCGCAGGTAAGGAGGTGCTTTTTTGAAAACGCAGAATTTTAAAACGTTAAACTGCGATTTTAAATGCCAAACTGTAATTTTGCCAAACGCTAAACTGCGTTTTCAAAAATCGCGTTTTCAAATCGCACTTTTTAAAATCGCTATTTTTGAAATCGCACTTTTTGAAATCGCAATCCCAAACAGCCCTTTAAGCTATGTGAGACATGAGTATCATAACATACCTCCACAGCCGACGTCCACAACAGTTTACTCAATTTTTTTTTTAAAATTTATTTATTTTTTTAATTTTTTAATTTTTTTCGGGCTCTGCACTTCAATTTATAATGACTTAATACTATGCTCATATATAGTACCAAAACATTTTAATCCATCTTATAGGTGCCTCCTTTGTGACTCAATCACAAAGTTGCAACTATCCGATTTCATACTCAAATTAGGTCCGATTCCATACTCGATATGGTGGCTGACTTTGATACCAAATGATATAAACTTTGGGTAGAATTCATCATTGAAAATCGGCTTGCAAGAAAATGATACCCATCAGTGACAGAGGGAGGGGGCTAGTAGGGGCCGCCCCCCCCCCCCCCAAAAAAAATGGTAGGAAAAAAAAATTAGGCAAATTTAATTTTTTCTAATTTACTGGGCCCTACCCAATTTTTTTTTGGTCCTATCCACTAGAATTAGATTTCACCTGATCTCTTAGAGCATCTCCAATGAGCTCTTATTATTTAACCAAAATTTGGTTAAAAAACTCATTTTTTTAGTTTAGCTAATCATTTTTTAAAACTCTCACATAACAAACTCATTAAATCTCTGTCTATTCTTTTATATAATTTATATTTATTTATATATTATATATATATATATATATATATATATATAATATATATATATATATATATATATATATATATTTATTTCCTCCATTAATCTTCTTCTCTTCATCTTCTCTTTTCATTTCTTCTCTGCGCTATTGTAGCACACACAAACATCAACAATATTATTTCAAACACACACAAATATCAACAATCATAACACTAGAACACCCAAGTCCAAAACAAAAAAAAACCACAAATTTTTCACTTCCGTGTTAAGTGTCGCTTTCCCCACACTTTCTAACCAACCAAACAGAGTCCAATTTTTTTTTTTCCTGTGCTGTGCTTACTCTGGTTCGTGAGATGCATAAGCTTTTTTTTTATTCTTCCTCTTTGAGAGGGATTCTCGTGCTAATCATAGGAAGAAGCGGGAGAAAGTTTATATAATAACAAAAAATTGAATAGCATGAGAAAGTAAGGATTTTTTGACATGGGTTAGTTTAGAGAAATGATAGAGAACTTGATCTAGGGGGCATTTTGCAATCCTGAGAAACGAAAAAAAAAAAAAAAAAAATTACTTTGACCCCTTCCCATAAAACTTTCTCCGTCTCTGGTACCCATAAATTTATATACATATTGTTAAGATTAGACTTAACCCACATTAAACACAAGGATCATAACACCATTGTTGCCCGAGCTTTAGGTTCTCCGAATTGAATTCAAAATTTCGCACGGTTTTAAACTTGATGACCATATTTAATTGTTCTGCTAACCGACACATATCTTCCAAAATTGAATGCACCCCAATTGGCTTGTTTCAGTTTTCGCAGAGACTTCCAACTTCTTTACTTGGAATCAAAACCACAACTTTCTTTTGGTCTTGTAATGGAAGACCAATGATTCAAAACGCATGGCCAGGAGCTAAGTAAACTAACCTCACAAAGTACTCGGCTGATCCCACCATTATATTTTCAGCTTACTTTTTGGCAAGGTTAAACATGCGCATTAGCTACTCGCCCATCTATATATATTTAATCACAAACAAAAGAAATTAATACCCTCCTGAATCCCCCATTAATATTACCACCTCTTCCATTCTTTATTGTAAAGGTGTCGATCTCTTATATATAAGACTTCATAGTCTTCATCAGCAGTTCTTGTTGCTGCAATTGAAGAACAACCTTACATTCGATCCTGCTATGTTAAAAAAACTTGTTAAGTGGACTCAAAGTGTCGATTGCTGTTCTTGGAAAGGCGGAAGAGTATTAACAACAGCTTTTTTTAAATTTTATTTTCTTTTTTAATATAGAAAAAACTGTTAAATTTTTTTTTTAAAAAATATGCAGCAACTTTTTCTAGTATTCTCTAAACTATAGAAACACTATTTTAAGTAGTTCCCTTAACATTATTTTAATATAAAAGACTTTCTATTTTCTCTCTCTTTCTTCTAACATTTATTTTAAACCATTTTTAAATGATGTTCTTTTTTCTTTCTCTTTTTCTAATATTTAATTTAAAGAATATTTAAATAATAAAAAAAATTATTGTAGAGCTTATTTAAATTCAAAAGTAAAAAATAGTTTAATTTTTTACATTAAATTTTTTTTTTAAAAGAACTATCCCTAGTGCTCTGACCTGCAACGATGGACGTGTTATTGGTCTCAACCTGGTTGATGAAGGACATAAATTTCCTCCTGAGGTAATTGGTCGCGTTGATGCCATTAATGTTTATGGGAGCACATAGGATTCTTTGGTAGCGTTGATGCCATTAATGTTTATAGGAGGACATAGGATTCTTTGGTAGCGTTGATGCCATTAATGTTTGTAGGAGGACATTGGATTCTTTGGTAGCATTGATGACATAATGGCAAGTCTGAAGATTGCACGGCCTATCTACCAAGTTTTTCTGGTCAATGGTTACCGACTCTTTTTCCCATACTTAAACGGAGCCATATTTTCTCCGGGCACACTTAGTTGCCAAATGAGTCGCTTCTCATAATTATTATGGAAGCATTCCCACTTCTCTTCCCTTTTTAGTATCTGTAAGAATCAAGAGTGGGAAAGATCCACATTTTTCCTTTTCCCTTTTCCCCAACTTTGCTTATAAAAAAAAAAAACGGAGCCATATTTTCAGCTTACTTTCGGTTTGTGAAGTGTTAGACGTGGGAACTAGGATCCTCTAAAAATATCAAAGAAAATTTAGATTTTTAAATTATGCTATTTCAGTCCGTTTTTTATATTGAATAGCTTGAAAAGTATCACTTATTAAAAATATGGTATGTTATTAATAAAAATTGAATTTATTTTCATCAGATTTTTACCTCCTATGTTATAAAAAAGTTTTGAGCAAAAAATTATATGTTAGTTTTATAAAGAAAAAGTGTGTTTTCAAAAATAAAATAGTAATGCTACACATATTTCTACTTTCTTACATCTATTACCTCATATCCTTAGATGACTTTTAAAACTACAATTAGATTTGTAATGAATTTTTATTGGATTTTAATCCAATAGTAGGAAAGTGGGTGTGGAAAAAGAGTAATGACTGCCTTTGTAGCATGTTTACTTTTTAATAGGTTGCTTTTGTCAAGCTGTTCGATGCAAGGAACGGCATAAAATAATGTAATTTGAGAATCTAAAATTTTAAAGTAATTATAGGGGATCCTTTGTCCTTCAAACTTAGGACAAAGATTTCTTTCAAATTGAGTTGAAAAAACTTCTTCCAACCCAATCTATAAAAATAACATGTGTCCTATAACATGTGAGAAGTTGATGCACATGTTTTTTTAATAAAATTTCTTCCAACTTTACCTCTACTATTAAAAAAATATGTGATTTTTACATGCTAAAAAACACATATTATTTTTACAAATTAAATTAGAGAAACTATTTCTAACTCAGTTTGGCGCCAAAACTCTGTCCTTCAAACAGGGGCATGAGCTGCTCATATGTACATTTAATCAGACAAAAAAAGAGGTTGGGCGATAAATATACGATAATGAAAGGCTACCACTTGCACGTCAGACTTATCTAATTTGTGACCTCTTTGTCAGCTAAATTAATTTCATGGTGGTTGCCATTTAAGGCAATGTGACCTTTGCAGGGAACGTAGGACCTGTGGTTCAAAAACTAACATATATGCATGATTCCTTGCCATGCATGGATTCACTGATCATCTCCTGACTGTGCTTCTTCTTTCTTCTTCTTCTTCCTCCACACTTTCGACACCTCTTCAATTCTTGACTGCACGGGCCTCCAATGAAAATTCTGTTTTTTTCATGGCTCTTCTTGGTGCCCATGTTCACACTTTTCCTCAACTTTTGTGTCTTTGTGGTGTGCGGCCAATGTATGGGCAATCAGCGGTCCTTGTTGCTCGAATTCAAGGACAACCTTACATTCAATCCTGCAATGTCCACAAAACTTGTCAAGTGGAATCAAAGTGCTGATTGCTGTTCTTGGGAAGGCGTAACCTGCAATGAGGGACATGTTATTGGTCTCAACCTGACCAGTGAATCCATCTTTGGTGAACTTAACAATTCAAGCAGCCTCTTCGGTCTTCAATATCTCCAGAACTTGAGTTTGGCTAATAATGACTTCAATTTTTCTCAGATTCCATCAGAGTTTGGAAAGCTGGCAAATTTGAGTTATTTGAATCTTCAGCAATGCAATCTCATTGGATCAATTCCAGACTCAATTGCGAGCCTCACACACTTAGTCTATTTGGACATGTCATACAACCATTTCAATGGATCAATTCTAAGCTCAATAGCAGGCCTCACACATTTGGTCTATTTGGACATAAAATTCAACAGTTTCAGTGGGCCAATTCCAAGTTCAATTGCGAGCCTCACACAATTGATCCATTTGGACATGTCAATAAACAATTTCAGTGGACCAATTCCAATTTTTAACAAGTGCAAGAATTTGATTGAAGTACATCTTTCTTATAATAATCTGTCAAGTGAAATTACCTCCACTCGGTGGGAAGAACTTCTAAATCTGGAGATTTTGGAGTTGGGGGCAAATTCATTGAATGGGAATATTCCAGTTTCTCTATTTTCCCTTCCATCATTGCAAAGGTTAGATCTTTCGTCCAACCAATTTTCTGGTCAACTCAAAGAATTTTCCAATGTTTCTTCTCATGTACTAGAACATCTTTATTTGGGTGACAACAAGTTGGAAGGGCCAATACCCATGTTTATCTTTGAATTTCGATTTCTTGAAGTACTTTCACTTTCTTCAAACAAATTTAATGGCTCCCTAGACCTTAGTGTGATTCAAAAGTTCAAAAGTCTTTGGGTGCTTTCTCTTTCGTACAACAACTTGTCTGTTGAATATAATGGTTTTAACCTTTCGTTATCATCCTTTCCCCGATTTTCCATGTTAGAGTTGGCTTCTTGCAAGTTGAAAAAATTCCCTGATTTCTTGAAGAACCAATCTAATTTATTCTCTCTAGATCTTTCACACAACCAAATTTATGGAAAGATACCCAACTGGATCTGGAAACATGATTCTCTTAGCTTCTTAAATCTCTCTTATAACAATTTTTGGACTTTGGAAGGACCTATCTTCAATGTTTCTCTTTTGACCTTAGACCTTCGCTCCAATCGGCTCCAAGGGCAACTCCCGATTATCCCATCTTCATACTTGGATTTCTCGAGGAATAATTTCCATTCTGTCCTACCAGCAAGCATCGGTCAGTCCCTTGCTTCCACCACATTTTTGTCTCTTTCGGGTAATAAATTCTATGGGAGCATTCCTAGAACAATATGCAATGCTACCAAACTTGAACTTCTAGATTTGTCTAATAATTCCTTCAGTGGCACAATTCCCCAATGCTTGATTGAGATGAGTGGTACACTTGAAGTTCTGAGTCTAAGGACAAACAAGCTCAATGGCACAATTCCTGATGCATTTCCAGATAATTGTTCGATACAAGTTTTAGCTCTCAATAAAAACCAACTAGAAGGAGTGTTACCAAAATCTCTAGCGAAATGCATAATGTTGGAGGTCTTGGACATTGGGAATAACCACATCAAGGATATGTTCCCATTTTATTTGAAGAATAAGCTTTTATTGAGGGTTCTTGTTTTGCGATCTAACAAATTTTATGGGTCCATAGCTCATCCTGAGCTTAATGCCACTTGGCCGTCGTTTCCGAAGCTTCAAATTCTAGATGTAGCTTCAAACAATTTTACTGGTAATCTTCCAATAATACTTCTTTCGTATTGGATGGAAATGGTGGATCCTGCACATGAGGCGCACTCAGATCTCAGTTACCTCCAACATTATATTCAAGGTTTTTATTATCGAGACACAATAACAATTACTAGCAAGGGTTTGGCTATGGAGCTGGTGAAGATCCTAACTATCTTCAACACCCTCGACTTCTCTTGCAACAACTTTTATGGTTCTATTCCCGGAGAAATTGGAGAAATTGCACTGTTATATATTCTTAATCTATCACACAATGCTTTAACGGGCCAAATCCCAACATCTCTGGGAAAATTGAGTAATCTTGAGTCTCTAGACCTGTCAAACAATGAGCTTACTGGTAAGATTCCTGTGCAACTTGCCAATGGTCTAATTTTCCTGTCGGTCCTCGATCTTTCATTCAACCAATTGATGGGACAAATTCCATTGATCAAGCAATTTGCTACATTTCCAGAAGCTTCCTTCGAAGGAAATAGAAGATTATGTGGATCCCCTTTGAAATCAAAATGCACACATGAGGAGCCACGATCGCCACCTCCAACATATGAAGAAAGTCATGGGAGTATGATTGAGTGGAATTACATAAGTGCTGAACTGGGATTTGTTTTTGGCTTTGGAATTATAATTGGGCCCCTTATGTTTTGGAGGAGGTGGAGGATATGGTATTATAAACATATTGATGACATTGTTTTTAGGATCTTCCCTCAATTGTATCTCAGAAAAGAACATCGTCGAAGACAAGCATTCAGCAATCAGGAGCGGAGGCACTAGTATTTGTTATGAGGCAAATGCAACACCTCCAGGTTTGTCATGATAAACTCTTGCTTTTTTAGTTTCAATATAAATCAAAATGAAAAATGCATCCACATAATTGGATGCCAGCGTTTTCGTAACTCCAATGGAAAATGTAACTTTACAAAGCAATCCAAATGAGGAATGCCCACATTTCCAAGCATCTTATTTGCAGAAATGCATGTGGGCTTCCATAGGAATCCAAGAACTTTTGGCTGATACTGATTCACACCAATGTACGCCTCATTTGCAGAGATATGTTGCTCCAAGTTCACTCTGGAGGAAGTTTGCAAAAGTCTGTAAGGCCTCTCCAGTGGCTGTTATGCTCTGTTGCTGATTTACACATTTTATGTGTAATAATTTGCACTACATTTGTCATGTTGTCAATCAAATAAAGACTTTTCCTATTTATTGCTATATTTTAATGTTGCTTGTGCTTGAAAATTAAACATGTGAGACTGCATTCTCCAATTGACATCCTGCCGTAGATTTCATTTGAAAGCAGTCGTGAGAACTCGAACCATATTGATAACCCAAAGTAAATTCTGTAAAAAGATTCAGATGGGAGCTCTGGTGAGCAAACTTAATTTAGAAGAATAAAGCTTGCACGGGGCTGATGATGATCACTTGCAACTTGCAAGATACCCCAAGATCTCCTTAATTCTCTTCTGGGTAAAGATTTGTACAGCTTGCCTATGTGTATAATACTGCTGCTACGTGAATACATACCATACACTCACCGCTTTTCTCTGTAGTTTTTTTTTTTTTTTGTTCTGTATTTTTGTTTAATTTTTCTTTTCTGTTGGAGTTTCTATGGTGGGTTATTGGTTAAGACAAGGTATTTATTCACGGGTATTTCTAGATCTCGCAAGACTTTTGTTGCAAATTCTTTTTATGATTGTTTACCCCTCTCAATGAATGAATTGTTAATGTAAAGTGGGAGAAGGGTAGGGGTGGCAATTCATGTTCTGTGTGTTAAGTTTGGGTTATGTCAATACATGGATATAAGATTATATAGGTCAATTTTAACCGAATCCATTTAATTACACGAGTCAAACTTCTTAATCCTAACTTTTTAATTTTGTATTGAGTTTTGTGTCGAGTTCATAGGTTATGTTAAAAATTGTGTGTCATGTTGTAGCATGTCGGGTTTGGATTATGTCGAAATATGTGTATACAACAATATAGGTCAATCATAACCCGGCCAACCCATTTAATTAAACAGACTTATTAATTCTAACCCTTTAATTTTGTGTTGAATTCGTAAAAAATTGCTAGCCCTAAAAAATGAATAAGGTTAAAGGGAGGTAACTCACAACACACGTGTGATATGGTTGCGAAACTTTCTTTTATTGTTGTCTGTCACTGTTTTATATTTGCATTCATTGGATTAGGAATTTAACTCAAAAGCTATTAAAATTCGAACTATTATTTTTTTAACTAAATAGCTCAAGTTTTTATTTTTTTTTATTTTTTTTTATTTTTTTATATTTCAACATTTATCACTTTTAGAGAATTTTTAAGTGATAAAATTTTAACTTTACTGTGAAATGACCTTTAAAGTGGATATAAATTTAGAAATGGACAAAATTTTTATACAAATTGGGTTGTAGGGGTTTCTATAATCTAGACTCTAAAAAGTGGCATGTGTCTTTCAAACATATAAAAAACACATATTTTCTTATTAATGCTATTAATTAGTGGGTTATAGTTAAGACATCTAACCCATTTAATTAAATAAATTAGGTTATAGTTGACCTGACTTGAACCTGACACGAGAACACGTTTTGATGAGGGTAATCTTAGGATTTATGAAAATTTTAAAAAATTACCTCATTTGATTGCACTTAAATGGAGGGAATCCATATACCGAAGAGAATGTTAATTCCCTCCAAATTGCCTTTTCCTATAAATGTGGATTCCCTTAGCCTTGCAAATGTTTTATTTTCTCTCTTTTTAAATTACAAGAATACCCACATCTTATATGTTTTTATTAATAAGGTTCTAAAACTTTTTGACTTTTTGATGCTACTATTTGTTTTTTTTTTTTAGTTTATTTTATTTTATATTGTTATGGTTATATAAGAAAAGTTAGACTATGTGATAATTTTGTTATGGTTATTTTTTTTAAGAGTCGTGCTAGGCGTCCGCTTAGCGTCCGTTTGAGTAGAAAAATAAAAAATAAAAAATTAAAAAAAATGCTTTTTTCTATTATAAAACATGCTTAAACTTGTCCAATTCTCATTTTGTTTTTTCCTAAGGTTATGAAATGGGGATGAAAGAATCCTTCCATACGTATCTAAGGATTGAAAAATAGCGGCCTTAGCCATTTGATGCGCTGCCTCGTTTGCCTCTCGCCGCGTATGAGAAATGCACCATTCTTGGGTGGAATCAAGTCGGCTACGGGTATCGTCAATCAGCTGTCTATAACGGCTCCAACAAGACTCCGGTTGTCGTAGTGCTTGGACAACCTCCAATGAATCTCCTTCCATGTGAAGACATGGAATACCCAGCTCAACACAAAAAGATACAGCTANAATATAGATAGTTTATATATTGGATTTTTTTTTTTTTTTAAAGTCATGGTTTCTATATAGTTTTTATTCTGTATAATTTTTTGTTTAATTTTTAAATAGTTTTGTATCAAACATCCTTATGCATTTGAAGAGAAAAACATAAGATATTTTGAGAAGAATAAATATTTTCTACATTATGCCTAGAAGTTCACTAAACATGAAAAATCTTATATTCTCTATAATCCTATCAAATTCCTAATTATTTTCGAACATGAGGATAATCACATTTCTGAAAATCCAGATTATTAAGCATCAAATTTCTAAAAAAGTAACCACAAAAAAATGTGAATTCCCCAAACCAAACTACATGTTAATAGTGCCTTCCTCGGTAAAATTTGGCAATTATGACGCGCTCTCCCCATAAAGTTGACGTGCCAGACCCGGTTGGAATTCCCCCACCTCCACTTGTCTTCCACATTCCTTTTTTTTTTTTGAAATGGAATATCAGCCTTTCATTAAGAAATAGAATTAACATCTTGCTCAGCAAGTACAATGCTTTGAATAAAATCTGGATAAGAATCCTTCCATACGTATCTAAGGATTGAAAAATAGCGGCCTTAGCCATTTGATGCGCTGCCTCGTTTGCCTCTCGCCGCGTATGAGAAATGCACCATTCTTGGGTGGAATCAAGTCGGCTACGGGTATCGTCAATCAGCTGTCTATAACGGCTCCAACAAGACTCCGGTTGTCGTAGTGCTTGGACAACCTCCAATGAATCTCCTTCCATGTGAAGACGTGGAATACCCAGCTCAACACAAAAAGATACA
>FXXK01000748.1:14487-29475 GCA_900184695.1 Betula pendula | reverse complement strand
GAAAGAACATCAACGTAATCTATAGTTTAAAAAAACATTAACAATCAAGTGGTTATTTGAAAATGAAATATGTACTATTTGAAAAATCTTAGTTCCGCCGTTGTAGCGGCCCCTAGAATGGTGTATTTTCAGCCCACTTTGATGATCTTTGGCAGAAAACGACACCAACAAAGCACGTATGGTGTATTTTCATCGGTCTGAGGTAACGCGTTTTCTTGTCGTGGGGGAAGTCTTTGTCACAACTTGCTTTTTGAAGGCATGAAAAGCAAGTTGCTTTTTTACTCGTTTCTTTTTCTTTTTTGCGCTAAACAAGTAGAGCCAAGGCATCATCAATTACATCAAAGACAAAGACCACAAAGCACGTTACGAGTTTTTCTTGACCTTTTCACTGATGTCAATCTCATTGGCTGGGTGAATATTATACTTGTCTTTGAGTCTTTCTACTTTTCTTTTTCTTTTTTTAATGAGACAAGTTGTGTGGACAGTACACTGGAAATTCGGAGAAACCTTATTAACAAAGGCCAAGTTGCTTTTTAAAGGCATTATCAAAAGACAAAGACCATAAATCACGTTACGAGTTTTTCTTGACCTTTTCAATGAGATCAATCTCGTTGGCTGGGTCAATATTATACTTGTCTCTGAGTCTTTCTACTTTTCTTTTTTTAATGAGACAAGTTGTGTGTACAGTACACTGGAAATTCAGATAAACTTTATTAACAAACTATAGCTTAAAATAGGTGTGAAACTTGTGAAAGATAAGGACTATTTGTTAATTGTTAATGTGTTTTGGGAGTATTTTTTATTTTTATTTTTTTTGTTTGAAAAAACTCGCAAAGTGCTTTATGGTATTTGTCTTTGTCAGACTTACCTAATTTGTGTCTTCTTTGTCAACTGAATTAATTTCGGGGTGGTTTCCGTTCAAGGCAATGTGACCTTTGCTGGGAAACGTAGGACCTGTGGTTCAAAAACTTACATATATGCGTGATTCCTTACCATGGGCTATCAGACATGGATTCACTGACCATCTCTTTGTCTTTCGACACCTCTTTCTTTTCCTGACTTTGCTTCTTCTTTCTTCTTCTTTGACAAACTCGATCAGGTGGTTTTTGGTCAGCAACGACTCAAAGCCACAGGCCAAAAAACCTCGTTTTCGTTCGCGGAAATTTACCCTCTTGAACCCACCGTTAATTTCATTACCTCTTCAATTCTTTATTGTACGGGCCTCCAATGAAAATTCTGTTCTTTTCATGGCTCTTCTTGGTGCCCATGTGCACACTTTTCCTCAACTTCTATGTCTTTGTAGTGTCCGGCCAATGTATGGGCAATCAGCGGTCCTTGTTGCTCGAATTCAAGAACAACCTTACATTCAATCCTGCAATGTCCCAAAAACTTGTCAAGTGGAATCAAAGTGCTGATTGTTGTTCTTGGGAAGGCGTAACCTGCAATGAGGGACGCATTATTGGTCTCGACCTGACCAGCGAATCCATCTCGGGTGAACTTAACAATTCAAGCAGCCTCTTCGATCTTCAATATCTTCAGAACTTGAGTTTGGCTCATAACAACTTCAACTCTTCTCAGATTCCATCAGAGTTTGGAAAGCTGACAAATTTGAGTTATTTGAATCTTCAGCTATGCAATCTCACTGGATCAATTCCAGACTCAATTGCGAGCCTCACACAATTAGTCTATTTGGATATGTCATTCAACAATTTCAATGGGTCAATTTCAAGCTCAATTGCAGGCCTCACACATTTGGTCTATTTGGACATGCAATTGAACATGTTTAGTGGATCAATTCCAGTATTTAGCATGGCCAAGAATCTAACCAAATTATGCCTTTCTTCTAATAATCTAACTGGTCAGATTACTTCTACTCAGTGGGAAGAACTTCTGAATCTAGAGATTCTTGATTTTAGTGACAATTCACTGAACGGGGATATTCCGGTTTCACTCTTTTCTCTCCCATCATTGCAGGTATTACAACTTTCCAATAACCAATTTTCTGGTCAACTCAAGGAATTTTCCAACATTTCTTCTTACATGCTACATTATTGCAGGTATTACAACTTTCCAATAACCAATTTTCTGGTCAACTTAAGGAATTTTTCAACATTTCTTCTTACATGCTACAAGAGCTTGATTTGAGCAATAACGACTTGAAAGGACCAATACCCATGTCTATTTTTGAACTTCGAGGTCTTCAAATCCTCTCACTTTCTTCAAACAACTTTGACGGCTCCAATTTTTTGATTGAATTTAGTGGTTTTAACCTTTCGTCACCCCCCTTTCCCAAAATGTTTGAGTTAGGCTTGGCTTCTAGCAAGTTGAAAAATATTCCTAATTTCTGTAGAAACCAATCCTTTTTATTCTCTTTAGACCTTTCAAACAACCAGATCTATGGAGAGATACCCAATTGGATTTGGAAACTTTCTCACCTTAGATATCTAAATCTCTCTTATAACTACTTGGCGACTCTTGAAGGACCTTTCCTCAATCTCTCTCTTCCTGTTGCGAGATATCTAGACTTTCGCTCCAACCAGTTGCAAGGCCAACTCCCTGTTTTCTCACTTGTCAGGTACTTGGATTTCTCGAAGAATAATTTCAATTCTTCCATACCAGCAGCTAGCATCGACGAGCTCCTTGCTTTCGCAGATTTCTTTTCTATTTCAAGTAATAAATTCTATGGGAATATTCCTCGATCAATATGCAATGGTAAATATCTTCGATTTCTCGATTTGTCTGATAATTACTTCAGTGGCACAATTCCCCAATGCTTGTTTGGGATGAGTGGGGCTTCTCTACAAGTGTTGAGTCTTAGGAGAAACAGACTCAACGGTACAATTCCTGATACATTTCCAAAGTCTTGTAATTTACAAACTTTTGCCATCAATAAAAACCAACTAGAAGGAGAGCTACCAAAATCTCTCGCGAATTGCCATGGGTTGGAGGTCTTGGATGTTGGGAACAACCAGATTGAGGATACCTTCCCATTTTACCTCAACGGAACAACCATATTGATGGTTCTTATTTTGCGATCAAACAAATTTTACGGGCTCATTACTCGTCCAGAGCTTGATAAAATCTGGCCGATGCTTCAAATCCTAGATATAGCTTCAAACAATTTTACCGGTAACCTTCCAATAGTACTCCTTTCTACTTGGATGGCAGTGATCAATCATGAGGCAACCTCTGAGCTCAATCACATCCAGATTAATATTGGTAGTTTTTATTATCAAGATTCAGTAACAGTTATCATCAAAGGTTCAGAAGTGGAGCTAGTAAAGATCCTAACTATCTTCACCACTATTGACTTTTCTTGCAACAACTTTGACGGTCCTATTCCCAAAGAAATTGGAGAATTCACATTGTTATATATTCTCAACCTGTCACATAATGCTTTCACAGGCCAAATCCCAGCATCTCTGGGAAATTTGAGTAATCTTGAGTCGCTAGACTTGTCAAGCAACAAGCTTACCGGAGAGATTCCTATGCAACTCGCCAATGGTCTTATTTTTCTTTCGGTCCTCAACCTTTCGTTCAACCAATTGGTGGGACAGATTCCATTCATCAAGCAATTTGCTACATTTTCAGAAAATTCCTTTGGAGGAAACGAAAGATTATGTGGTTTGCCTTTGAAATCACAATGCTCACATAAGGAGCCACGATTGTCACCTCCAACGTATGAAGAATCTCATTCGAATTCTAGGACTATGATTGAGTGGAATTACATAAGTGCTGAACTGGGACTTGTTTTCGGGTTTGGGATTGTAATTGGGCCCCTTATGTTCTGGAAGAGGTGGAGGATATGGTATTATAGACATGTTGATGACATTTTTTTTAGGATCTTTCCTCAATTATATCTCAGAAAAGAACATCGTCGAAGACAACCATTCAGAAATCAAGAGCGGAGGCACTAGTCATATAGTTATGAGGCGCAACACCTCCAGGTTTGTCATGATAAACTCTTGCTTTTTTTAGTTTCAATATAAATCAAAATGAAAAATGGATCACGTACATAATTGAATGCCTGCGTTTTCTTAAGGTATGACGCCAATTGAAAATGTAAATTTACAAAGCAACCCAAATAAGGAATGCCCACATTTCTAAGCGTCTTATTTGCAGAAATTCATGAACTTTTGGTTGATACTGACTTACACCAATGTACTCACTTGCAGAGATATGTCGTTCCAAGATTACTCTGGAGGGAGTTTGCTGAAGTCCCTAAGGTCTCTCTGAATGGCCCTAAATAATTCACAATAGTTTTGTTATTGCTGTCAATCAAGATAATTACCATTGTACCTCTTTCAATTCTCATTATTTTGCCTATTTTAGTGCTGCAATAAAAGCGCAATGCTTGGTTGCATTTCACTGTTCAGTGTTTAGACTAAAAAAGCCCCAACTTTTGGATATGGCCTTGTGACTCTTAAGGTAGGCCGACTAGTGTTTATTCACAAATTAGGTTGGTTGCATTTCACTCACTTTTGGATACGTCCAGGCATTTTTTCTACCATGGGCGATGCTTGCTTTGGATGTTATTTTTTCGTTCACAAATTAGGACACATCTACTGGGAATCATTGCACGGCGTCTGTAAAAATAAAATAAATAAAAACCTTTTTTTTTTTTATAACAAATTTAAAGATTAAAAACCTTTTTTTTTTCTTTTTAGAAAAAAAAAGAGGGACTTGGCCCATTACTGATTCACTCTATTTAGATTGGTTAGTCCCTCACACAAAATATTTTGAGAAAAAGACATATACTTTCCTCAAGCTACTATTCGATTGTTAGTGTACTTTTAAACTATAAATGACGTCAATGTCTCTTTAAACTACAAAAAATTGTTAATATACTCATTTTGTCCCGTAAAAAAACAAAAATGCCCTTAACAATATTTGAAAAAAGAAAAAATTCCTATAAATTCAAAAAAAAAAAAAATTGTGAAGATCCACCGCAATGCCGTGGTTCACCATTCTTTTCAATTTTTCTTTTAATATTATTAAAAGTATTTTTATCATTAGAGGACATTGACAATTTTTTTTGTAATTTGAAATGACATCAACGCAATTCTATAGTCTAAAAAAACATTAACAATTCGATTGGTTATTTGAGAGAGATATATGTAGTTTTCAAAAAAATATTAGTTATGCCGTTGTGGCAGCCCCTAGAATGAGTGGTCATTCTCTAAGGCGTAGGGTATTACAGGGGATTGATCCGTTCCTAATTTGGTTTTCAGCACATTTATTTGATGATCTTTGGCAGAAAACGACACCAACAAAGCATCGTATGGTGTATTTTCGTCTAGGCTGTGGTAACGCGTTTCTTGTCGTGGGGGAAGTCTTTGTCACAAGTTGCTTTTTAAAGGCATCATCAATTACCTCAAAGACAAAGACCATAAAGCACACTCCAAAAAAAAAATTAAAAAAAAGAACATCAAGCACGTTACGACTTTTTCTTGACCTTTTCATGTCAGGGTTGTAATCGAGTCGAGATAAATCGAGTCGAGTAATGAATGTTTAAATTTTGTTCATTTAATTTTTTTTCGAATACGAGCTGAATTCGAACTTTTCACCAAACGAGATAATTTGTTTAAGCTCTGTTCGTTTATTTTTCGAACAAACTCGAATTTGTTCATGAGCTACTCAATTAATTTAGTCATTGTATATATAAAATAAATATCGTGATTGTTTATTTTTTTTTTGAAAAAAAATAATACTAATTATTAGTTTTTTAATTATAATTAAAATTTATTGTTTGAGTAATTAGATAAATTAACTCAAATCTTAAATAATTTAGTCTCAATTTTATATGTTTATCTTATAGTAAATATATATATTCATACACATACACATACACATACACACACACACATATATAAACTCACTCATATACACATAAAGGCACATATATTAATATACAGACCCACAATTACTATAATTTAACTTATATCTATTACGTTACGAAGAACATTTCTTTTTATTTTATTAAATACTTAATATGTTCTCATTACAAACTTGAAAATGATAAAAGTAAAGTTATACGAGCTTATACGAGTCGAGTCGAGTTTATACGAACTGTGCCTAAATTTATACGAGCTTGAATTTTTTGTTTAAGCTCTGTTCGTTTAATAAATGAACTGATCCCGAGTCGAGCTAATTCGAGACGAGCTTGAACATGTTCATGAGTAGCTCTACTCGTTTACAGCCCTAAGTAATGCTAGGTACAGAGGTAAATTCCAGAATGCATCCGGATGGGCAGCATTTGGGACAACAAAAAGCATTAACACCAAAAAAAAAATATTATAGCTATTCGTATAGCTAGATTTTGTTTAAAGAATTTTCTTTTTTTTTTTAAAAAAAAAAAAATTATCTACATCTCTCCCTCTATTTTTGCTATCAACTTTTACTATTATATTTATTTATTTTTATTCTTTTTTTTTATCAACTTTTACTATTCCAAAAAAAAAAAAATAGAATCATACTCAGTTTTCTTATTACTTTATTTTAGGAGAAACTTCAGATAGACTCTTTAAACATTCAGCCATTTTGACATGCTCCTTTAATTTTTAAAATTTTTTTACTTTGGTACCCTAAACTTTTAATGTCTATCATTTAACCCATCTGTTAGGATTTTCGGTTAAATCCTAATGAAGGAGTGCAAAAATTTCTAAAATACCTATCTTTTTAGATTTTTTATAATTTTTTTTTTAAAAAAAATTAATAGAAATATTTTAGAAATTTTGACATGATTTAATGGTGAATCTTGACAGAAGGGGCTGAGTAAAGTGAGAGAAATTAAAAGTTTAAGATACTAAAGTAAGAGTTTTTAAAGATTATGAGACATGTCAAAAAAGCCTAAAGTTTAAGAGATCTATCTAAAGTTTTCACTTTATTTTATGCATTGTTAAGCCAATGCAACGGTTAGCCTTTTTTTATTTCTTTGTTAAAATGACTAGTTGGATGAAATTATTAAAGTTTTAATTGAATAATTAAATTTACTCATTTTTATCAGTTTAAATTTACTCATTTCTCAATAAATGAAGATTTAAGAGGGTATCAGACCAAATACTACTTTTTTGACTAACTTTGCTACGAAACTCACAAAAAATAACTTTTGACAAGCCAATGATTACCATAAACACCAGTGTTCATGCCATTGCCATGAAACACAAAAGCAAATACGAAGTTCAATACAATTCATCTAGAATTAAGACAGTTTAGTATATTGAGAAATCTGTTTGTTTAAAATTTTTGTTTCCTCTTTTGTTTTTGTTTTTGTTTTTTTTTTTAATTTAAAAAAGAAAAAAGACATTAACAAACTACTCAAACACAAAATACTATATTAAAAATGTAAATGCAATTTTTCACTTTTAAGTCATATCAAAACATTTTTTCAAATAAAAAAAAATAAAAAATACTCCCAAAACACATTAACAATTAACAAATAGACCTTATGTTTCACAAGTCTTTCACCTATTTTAAGCTATAGTTTGTTAATAAAGTTTATCCGAATTTCCAGTGTACTGTCTACCCAACTTGTCTCATTAAAAAAAAGAAAAAAATAAAAGGTAGAACCGTAGAAAGACTCAAAGGCAAGTATAATATTGACCCAGCCGATGAGATTGACCTCAATCAAAAAGGTCGAGAAAAACTCGTAAAGCGCTTTATGGTCTTTGTCTTTACAGCAGGCTTGTGCTCGAATCAAGAACAAACCTACAGTCCGACCTGCAATTCCAAAAACTTGTCATATACTTGAATCAAATCGATTTTGTCTTTGAAAGGCGGAACCTGCAATTTTGAGACACTTATAGTCTCGACCGACCACATGAATCCACTCCATGAACTTGCAATTCACGCAGCTCCTTTCGTCTTCTCGCATCTCCAGACCTGAATTGCTTAGTAACAACTTCAAATCTCAATTTCATCAAGTTTACAACAGACAAATATATTGAATTAATAAAATCTGGTTTTGCAACCATTCCTTACCTGCGATTTTGCGTCTTGACAATGTGGTTATGTGATTAACTCTTCAATTCATAACATCTCATACTACTCATTCCACGACATTTGAGAATCCAAATAAATATCTTTTTCAGGAACCTTTCCGAGCTATGGAAACTTTATCTGGATGGTTAGCTATACAGCGCAGCAAAATTTTGGGTATTACTCTTCTTGCAATTTTGAGAGTCCTGACTTGTCAAAATGCAATTTCAGACCTATGGATCCCCTTACAAATCTTCAATCCTCATTATTCTATTATTTTTTTCTATTTTTCTTATTCTTTCCATTATATTTTTCTCTTTCTATACAAAAATAACACCTTAAGTCCCTCTTCTGGGTAATAAAATCTGAAAAGGATTTCCATTTCCACGCTCAAACACTTGACTTATCAAACAATGATCTCGAGTCCTGCCAGGAATCCTCCTCTCCTATCTATCCCTTCGACATTAGATCTTTCAAACTGCCCCTTCAGGTACCAATTCGACTCAATGCAAGCCTCACACAAATTCTCTATTGGACATGCAATTTAAACAGTTAGTGATAATTCCAGTATTTAGCAGCCAAAACTGACCAACTACCTCTCTCTCTCCTCCTAACTGGTCAATATCTTTCTCTCTCTTATTTATAATTTCCTGAATCTGGACGATCTTGATTTAGTAAATCATTGAACGGGGATTTTCCGGTTCACCTCATCTTCTCCTCTCCTCTCCTACAAGTATTACAACTTTACAATAACCAATTCGTCACTCAAGAATTTCCAAACATTTCTCTTACTTACACAGCTTGATTGAGCATAACACTTGTAAAGGCCAGATACCCAGTCACTTAACTTTTGAGTCTTGACCTCTCAACTTTCAAACAACTTTGACCCTCTCTTCAATATTTCTTTCTCTATCTTTTTTTTCTTTTCTTTTCTCGTTAAACTTTTCGTCACCCCTTCCAAATTTCTGATTAGGCTTGGCTTCTAGCAGTTGAAAAAAATTCTATTTCTGTAGAAACCAAATCCGTTATTTCTTAACCTTCAAACAACCAGATTCTATGGGGAGAGTATACCCAATTGGATCTGGAAACTTCCTCACCTAGTATCTAAATCTTCTTATAACTACTCGCGACTTTGAAGAACCTTCCTCAATCTTTTCTCCATTTGCGAGATATTAGACTCCGCTCGAACCAGTTAAAGGTCACTCCCATTATATTGTCAGGATTTTTTATATTTCTCTTTTTTTTTATTCTAGTTTGATCTTTGAGCGAACAAGGCGCGGGCGAGGGAGGAGAGAGCCGAGGTGCGAAGTGTAGCAATGGTCGAGAGCGGCGGGTGGTGTTGCGGCGCGGGGGTGAGAAGTGCCCCGAGAGGGTGTGTGTAGGTAGGTGGTGTTGTCATGTGTTGAGTGAGTGAGAGAGCCGGAGAGGGGGAGGCGGTGTTCTTTGTAGTATGAGCAGTGGCAGTGAGATGGTGGACGAAGAGCCACGAGAGAGAAACAATCGATAGAAGAGGAGTGGTGGTGGGGGGGGGGGGTGGGTTAGTTAGCCTATATCTCTCGCGAATCCATTGGTTGGATCTATGGACGTTGGAACAATTAATTGACGGTACCTTTCCATACTTCAAGGAACAACCATATTAAGTTCTTTTTTGCGATTCTAACAAATTTTACGGCACACTCGTCCAAGCTTTATCAACATCGCCAAGCTTCAAATTTCCAGATGCATCTCAAACAATTACAGAAACCTTACAATATACTCCCCTACTGGACAGGATGACGTGATCAACCTCAGGAGCTCAATCATTATGCTGGTTATATTGGTGGTTTTTATTATCAAGATTCTAACAATTATCATCAAATTTTAGAATGAGCTAGGAAGATCCGAACTACTCTTCACCTACTATGACTTTTCTGCAACAACTGATGTCCTCATACCCCAAAGAAATTGATAATTCACACAGTATACTATTCTCACCGTCCAGAATGCTTTCACATCCAAAATCCCATCATCTCTTAGGAAAATTGTCATCTTGGAGCCTAGACTTGTCAAGCAACAAGTCTTACCAAGAGATCCTATGCAACTCCAAGTCTTATTTTCCTTTCCCTCACTCGTTCAACCAATTGGTGACAGATTCACTTCTCAAGCAATTTGCTACATTTCGGAAAATTCCTTCTAAGAACACAAAGATTATTTTTGCCTGAACATCATAGGCTACATGAGAGCACGATTGCACCTCCAACTTATGAAGAATCCATTCGAATTCTTATGATGGTAATGAGTGAATACATAAGTGCGAATTGGATTGTTTGGTTGGAATGTAATTGAGCCCTATATTGAAGGGATGGTGAGGATATGGTATAGAACATGTGATGACGTTGGTGTTTGTTAAACACTAAACTCCCTTCTATTTTACCGTAGTAGCATGTCATACCAGACAATATTAATGGAGAGAGAAAAGCATTCTAGAAATAAAAAGTGCAAATTTGAAAAGGCTCCAGAGCATTTTTGTTACCCTCATACCCCTGCATCAGGCTCAGCTATGTTTTATAATGACAAAATCCTTAGGTATATGAAAACGAAATTTATGGCTTTAATTTGAAATATACGCACCATTTTCTCTCTCATTACCTTATGCTGATACGTACAATAATAATAGGAAAAAAATTTAGGAGTTAACAAACACCCCTTGTTAGGATCTTCCCCACTTTCTAAGAAAACAATTCGTCAAGAAGCAATCAGAAATCAAGAGCGAGGCATATTTATATAGTATGATTGCAACACCCTTTGTTGTTACATTTTCAGATAAACTCTTGCTTTTTAAGTTTCAATATAAACAAATAAAATGATTTCCACATATTGGAATTCCGCTGTTCTTTAAGTATACCCAATAAAATAAATTTCAAAGCAACCCAAATGAGGATATGCCCACATTTCAAGCATCTATGGAAAATTCATAACTCCTCATTTTGAGTGCCGCAATAAAAGCCCAAGCTTGTCTAATTTCACTTTCAGATTTAGACTAAAAAACCCTAACTTTGGATATGCCTTTGTGACTCTTAAGAAGCCGATTAGTTTTTATCACAAACTTACTATTGGCCTGCACACTGATATACTGCTGATTTATCTACATGGCGATCTCTTTTTTTACGATTTATTTTTGGTTACAAATATGCCAATCTGCTTGGAATCATTCAATGCATTTAAGAAAAAAAAAAAATCCTAATCTTGTTTTTTTAATTTTTTTACAAATTCAAAGATTTTAAAAACCCTTGGTACAATTTTTTTTTTGGAGGACCCAATCAATCCACTCTATTTATGATATTTACTCTCTAACAAAAATCTTAAAAAGTATAAATGCTTTAACAAATTAACACTCCAATTTCTAATCATATAAACTATGGTTGGTAATGTTCTTAATTATCAAAAAGTTATAATGTACTCATTCTTTAAAAAGGATAAAAATTCCTTACGTTGAAATTCTTTTAAAAATCTATAAATTAGAAAAAAAAATTGGAGTGAGACCAGCGTAATCCTTTTCACCATTTTTTTTTAATAAATTATTAACATGTGATTATTATTATTTTAGGACATCGACAGTTTTTTTTTTTTTTAATTTGGAAGGACACAAATATTATACTTAAAAAAAAATAACAATGGATGATTGTTTGAGAGTATTACAGCGATGATCCGTCCTAAGCAATTTCTTTTACTCTCTCTTCTTTTTTTGTTTTTTTTTTTTTTTTTGAGCAAAAAGTAGAGCATCACAATACCTCACATATATTTATGAGAAATATTATTTAGCATTCTTTATTGTCAATCTCCTCTCATCCTAAGTGACATATTCATATCCACTTGTTTGTTTTATTTTTGTTTTCTAATAATAAAAAAAAAAAACTAAAAAAAGAACAACAAAAATGATGCTGAAATATGGATAACAAAAAATGTTGAATAACATTTCTTCCTATTTATTGCATGTTTACAAAGCATGGCATTGGTATTGCATTGGCTTGATCAGGGATGGACCTAGCACAAGACTTGAGAGGCTTCAGTCTTCTCAAAATTTTAAAACATCCTCAAAAATTAATTTCCTCCCCCAATTTTTTTATTTTTATTTTTATTTTTTTCAATTTCCTCACCACACTAAAATTCCTGATTACGCCTCAGGGCTTGTCCCTAGAAAAAAAAAATACTTAGATAAGGAAGGGCATTATCTCTGGATATATCATATATGGCCTATAGATCCAATGTCCCTTCAATGAACTAAAAGATAAAAGAAAAAATAGATTATTTTCAATAAAATATCAAACACCCATCGTTGCAAAACGTTACTGTCTACTGAGGAGTGAGAAGATTTGAACTTAATTTTGTTTTACTAGTAAGTTGTTATCTTAAAAGATAATGAACAACAGCTCGTTATCTGTTGACACATATACATCAACATGTAATTATTCGTTCACACTTCATCACTATATACAATATACTTATATACAAATACAACATGTAAATCGCAAATATAAGTTTATGCCGTTTAACATCAGTATGACTTGGTATTTGGACGTAATCGTGACCATTAAACCAACACACCAATTTTTTAAGGGGAAACCACCACAAAATTAATTTCGTGGTGGTTTCCGTTTAAGGCAATGTGACCTTCGCTGGGAACGTAAGACCTGTGGTTCAAAAACTTACATATATGCATGATTCCTTACCATGGGCTATCAGACATTGATTCACTGACAATCTCTTTGTCTTTCGACACCTCTTTCTTTTCCTGACTTTGCTTCTTCTTTCTTCTTCTTTGCCAAACTCGATTGGGTGGTTTTTGGTCAGCAACGACTCAGAGCCACAGGCCAAAAAACCTCGTATTCGTTTGCAGAAATTTACCCTCTTGAACCCACCGTTAATTTCATTACCTCTTCAATTCTTTACTGTACGGGTCTCCATTGAAAATTCTGTTCTTTTCATGGCTCTTCTTGGTGCCCATGTGCACACTTTTCCTCAACTTCTGTGTCTTTGTGGCGTCCGGCCAATGTATGGGTAATCAGCGGTCCTTGTTGCTCAAATTCAAGAACAACCTTACATCCGATCCTGCAATGTCCCAAAAACTTGTCAAGTGGAATCAAAGTGTTGTTGTTGTTCTTGGCAAGGTGTACCTGGAATGAGGGGATGCTTTATTGGTCTTTGACTTGACAATGATCCGTCTATTGTGACTTTGAGCATTCAATGCCTTGTTCCGTCTTCGGGCCTCGTCCCAAAGCCTGAGTTTGGAAAAGAAATAATTTAGTGGTACGAAAGGGCTCATCCGGCTTAGAAGTAGTGTTCCAGGTATTTCCTATTTCCACTTCTCCTTATATAAGGCAGGCATCAAGCTTAGAAATAAAAGGGAAGAAAAGAAAAAAAAAAAAAAGACAGGGAAAGCATCCACTAAAACAAGAACTCACCCATATAATAGAAGTTGATCCCCTCCCTTTTTCCTTTTTTTCTTTTAAAAAAAAATTGAGAGAATTGTTATAAAATAATTTATTTTTCTCTTAAAAAAAAACACATCGATAAAGTAACGAAGTTTCAGTATACAATCAACCTGTCGATATATAGTCTCTACTATTGCTTTCAAGTTTGCATTGTTTCCTAATAGAAAGCCAGTGTGCGCGATAAACGATTAACCCTACAGGAGTTGAAATTTTCTAAAGGGGTGGCGAGTGTCATATTTGTTTTCTAGACGTTGTCCTCACTTTTATGATGCGATGAAACAAGATACGATAAAACCTGAGTACGCAAGGTGTCATCCCATAGAGGAGTAAAGTGCTTCACTATTTCTCCATTTCACTTTTCACTCATTACGAAGGCAAGAATCATAAGCTTAGAAATAACAAAATACAAATAAAATGAACTATAAAAGAAAAGGAGAAGTCATCCATAAGAACATCGCAACGGCATTATTAAGTAGAGTGATCCCGCTCCTTTCCCTTTTTTGTTGTTTATTAAAAACAAAACAAAAAGCAGTTCATGATAGAATGCGTTGGTAAAATAATATTAAGATAATAAAAAAAGCACATGATGATAAAAGTAAGAAGTTCCGTATAGAGCAGGTGAAAGCCTTATAATAGTCTCTAGCATTCTTCGTCTTTCATTTTTTCATTAATAAAGATTGCCATAGTCTGCATACGAAAGTATTACAACTTCAACAATTTTCAAATTCCATTAAAGTTTGACAACATGACAAATTTGAGTTATTTGAATTTATCAAATGCTGGTTTTGCAAGGCAGATTCCTATTGCGATTTCGCGTTTGACAAGGTTGGTTACTCTTGATTTATCTATCAATTCTAACCTCTTCGAAACTACTCATTCCCTGACATTTGAGAATCCAAATTTAAATATGCTCGTTTAGAACCTTTCAGAGCTTATCAAACTTTATCTTGATGGTGTAGCTATATCAGTTCAAGGTAAGGAGTGGTGTCGGGTATTATCGTCTTCGTTGCCAAATCTGAGAGTGTTGAGCTTGTCAAAATGCAATCTTTCAGTCCGTATTGATTCTTCCTTACAGAATCTTCAGTCCTTTTCAATTATCCGTTTGAATGGTAACAATTTTTCTAGTCTAGTTCCAGAATTTTTTGCAGATTACAAAAATTTAACATCCTTGGAAGTCTCCTCTTCTGGGTTGAATGGAAAATTTTCGAAAAAGATTTTCCAGGTCCCAACGCTTCAAACGCTTGACTTATCAAACAATTACCTGCGAGGTTCTTTGCTAGAATTTCCATCAAACACACTACAAAAAAAAAAAAAAAAAAAAAAAAAAAAAAAAGTGTTTTTTGACGGTTATTTTCTTGATGGTTTTAAAAAACCGTTAGGAAATTTTTTTTTTCCTGACGATTTTTTAAAACTATCAGTAATTTTTTTTTTCCCTGATGGTTTTAATTTAAATCGTCAGGAAATTGACTGACGGTTTCAACTGAAACCGTCAGGGCCCATTTTTTGGGGAGGGCGGCAAAAAAGACCCAGCGCCCGCCCC
>FXXK01000747.1:109362-135825 GCA_900184695.1 Betula pendula | reverse complement strand
CCCAAAGTTTCACTAAAGTTAAAACACTCACAACACCAAAACACAAGTTTCAGATAAGAATTTAAAAAACTCACGACACCAAAACACAAGTTTTAGATAAGTTAGATATAACTTCAGAAAACAAATTTTCATTTAAATCAAAAGCACCAGTTCAATCTTTATATTTATGGGTTCACGCCACATGTCACAATTTTAAGACACTTCAAAGGGTGATTTGGCTTCTATATATATATTGAATGATGATTGATTTTTCTTGTAATATGTCTATCCTTTGTAGGTTATTGTAATATGTCTATCCTTTGTAGGTTAGTAAATTTTTGAATAGCTTAATAAGCAAGTGGTTGAATGAAAGGGAAATCTTTCCGACCACAATGTTTTCTGTGAATCACAAGGAATATCAAGGTGAGTATCTTCGTAATAAAACTTCTCCTATGATTTACATGATCTAATGGATATTTTCTTGTATCAAGTAGTGTAAACAATTAAAATAAAAAAGAAGTGGGAAGCGATTTTACAGTTATTCTCTTTTATTTTCAATTCCCAACAAAAATGCATGAATTATGTGTAACACGGTTTTGCTAGGATTCATGGTTAGGGAGGTGATTTGTACCAACTGAAAATCAGATATATGAATCAAAGACATTTGATTCCAATGCTAGAATTAATAAAGTTTGAATTGAAAAATAAGCATGTGTGTGCATGCTTATTGATTTGTTAACTGATTTTTTTTCTGCTAAAATTAAGAAAATGAATGTTAAAAAAAAAGCAGGAGATATGTGTAGCAGTTATTGCTATATTTTCTTAATGGTACTTATCTTCTTTTCAGTTTTTTGGATGATACTGCATTTGAGAAGCATAGTGCCCTTTTCGCTCTTGCTGTTTTAGATATAATGCTAATAAATATGCGCATGTATAAAGATTTGGATATTAATTTTACTTACTTTTTTTGGTATAAGGTATTGTGTTTTAATGCTAAATCTGTCATATATTATTATTAAATATGAGGATAAATCTATTATTATCAAACACTGGGAATTAAGCACGTGCCTCTCCAACTAGTATATATATATATATAAAAACCGGTTATCTAAATTTAATAACCGCAACCGGCCTAGCCGGTTGCGGTTATTTCCAGTTTGTCTGGTTATTTGGTATTCCGGTTATAAGCGATTAATAACCGTCCGCTTGTACACTCCTACTATCTTAGTGTTGTCAGTTTCAATGGTAAATTGTGTTTTATTATCATTTCTTATTATTTCCCTCTGTTTGGTCACTATAGGTGAAACAACAAATCCGAGTTGTTTGGTGGGTAGTTTTGATGTTATCCTACAAGAACGAGAAGTGAAGGATTTGATGTTAGAGATTATATTTTTTTATGAGCTTCACGTATTGAAATTATACTTAGATCTATTGTTTTGTATGCTCTGTGAAATGTATTCAACAATTGAACTTGAAGTTATGAAATTAATGGTCCATTTTAATTGTAGAATTTATTATACATTATTATATGTGGTGGCAATATTGGTCTAATTGTATTATATCATGTTTACATTATTGATCTTTTGAAATTATATAAATAATTTTTTATATAACAAAAAAAATTTAAAAAAAAAAGAAAAGAAAAACTCATTAGCGTCGTACTTATGTCGATGCTGATGATGTTTTTTTTTTGCTATCTCGGTCATTATCAGCATTGATGCTGATAATGTTTTATTTTTTTAACTATCTAGGTCATTAGCATCGACTTAAGTCAACGCTAATACACTACCACTCATTATCAGCATCGACTTTAGGTCGATGCTGATACTTTATCATCAGCGTTGACTCAATGTCGACGCTGTTAAGCTGATCTGATTGTCCATTTATCAGCGTTGACTTGCGGTCGACGTTGATAATTAATCATCAGCGTCGACGTTGCCTTTGTTCTAAATCCTTTAGCATTGACAAGAAGTAGTCTTCAGCGTCGACAAACATCGACGCTGTTGTATTATCATCAGGGTCGACTCTTGGTCGACGCTGATAATTAACCAACATTGTCGACCTAGTGTTTGTTCAAAACCCTTTTAGCGTGAACATGAAGTAGTCTTCAGTGTCGACAATTGTCGACGCTGTTGTATAAGTATCAGCGTCGACTCAACACGTCGACGCTGAAGAGTAGGGATGTCAATTTTTGACACGACCCGCGAACCCGACACGATTTTTTCGGGTTTGGGTTTACCTTAACGGGTTACCGGGTCAAACGGGTTGACCCGTTTATGACCCGGCAAGTTACCGGGTCAAACGGGTCAACCCGCCAGGTGAACGGGTAACCTGGTAAAAAAAAAAAGAAACCAAAACGGTGCGTTTTGTTCTTTCACGGTTCAACTTCACCGTTCACCCACTTTCACGAATCAGATTCACTGATTCAGTCATTCAGTGCATTCACGGTTCACCAGTGACCAGACTACACTCGCCGTGCAGATTCACTGAAGTCACCAGTGACGCCGAGTCGCCGGCGCGTCACCGGCTCACCTCGCCGTCTCACCTCGCCTCCCACGGACGGCGCTCTCTCTCTCGATCTCCCTCTCCGGACGGCATAGCTACTGATCTCCCAGAAGACTCCCTCCCTCGACGCCGTCAACTCGGCCACGCACGCCGGCAACGCCGGCGACGTCTCTCGTACTGCCGTAGGCCCGATTCCAAAGCCTGTAGATCTCTCATCTCTCTCGACGCCGTCAACCCTCAACGTGAACATCGTGAAGAACAGAAGAGGAACGTGAAGCTATAAGGTAAAATCTAACATTTTCTTATGATTTTCTTTATACCCATTAGATTTGAAGCTCTAAAATATGATGATTTGTGGAATTTTTGATGAGGTCTGAATTTAGGGTTTGTATTTGAGATTTTGGGGCTTTTGTTATTTTGTTGTGTTGATGGCTAATTGGGGCTTTAAATTGAAAAACTTGTCTATTATAACTTGTAATTAATGTACAAAATACTCAAAACAAGCACAAAACAAGCACAAAAGCATCCATGATTTTGCTTTCGGCCACTTAACGTGATTATATTTATTAGTCTCTGACGGGTGTATATTTGAAATTCCAGCTCTGTCAATCTTTGATAAAATGTAAATATGTCTATCCAGAAACAGAATATCATGTTATCTTTTGAATGTTGTGCTATTAGTTTCAAATTTATTAAAGTTGTTTAGTCTTTTGGGTCTTTATCATATCAACGTTTTTCATCTTTTCTCAGCATACTTTTATCTTTTGCATTTAAATATTTTATTAGATACAATTTTAATCTTACATTTATCCAAAGTGAAAGTGAAGCTGGGGTTTGAACTTTGAACTTGGGAGTTGGGAACTTGGGAGCTTCATTAACTTGTTAACGGTGTCCAAACATGTATCAAGTAAGATTATTAGTATTTCAAACTGCGTTAAATTTTATGTATTGCCTAATCCATGAACTAAGTTACTAATGATGATTCGATGAATGATGATTTGTGTAGATGAGTAACGAAGTATCTTTGGAAAATCTCGTTGAAGAAGACGATGATTTGATTGAATTAAATCCAACAGAAGAACCTTCTATTGGTATGGAGAGTGCTCAAAGTGGCAAAAAGAAGGTTCGGAAGCGTAGAAAAACTTCAAATGTTTGGAATTATTTTGATGCCCTTCCTGCTGCGAGTCAACCTGACAAGAAATTACGGGCAAAATGCAAGGCATGTGGTGCTAAATATATTGCTGAAAGTTCATATGGAACTGGAAACCTAAGGACTCACATAAAAAAATGCCCGTTGAATAGCACTCGTGATGTTGGGCAGATGCTGATATCTGCAAATGAGAGATCTATGTCAGTAAGTGCTTCTAAATTTTGTCCTAAAAAATTTAGAGAATTGTTGGTTGCTTCAATTATTAAGCATGACTTGCCTTTTCGGTATGTTGAATATGATGGTGTGAGAGAAACAATGAAATATTTGCGTAGTGATGTACCAATTATCTCTAAAAATACTGCAAAGACTGATGTGATTAAGTTGTATTTAAGAGAGAAAGAAATAGTTAAATCTATGTTAGATGTTTGTCGAGGGAGAATTTGTTTGACATCTGATTTGTGGACTTCTTTGACAACTGATGGGTACATGTGCCTCACAGCACATTTTATTGACAAAGATTGGGTCTTACAAAAAAGAGTATTGAACTTTTCATTTATGCCTCCACNGTCGAGGGAGAATTTGTTTGACATCTGATTTGTGGACTTCTTTGACAACTGATGGGTACATGTGCCTCACAGCACATTTTATTGACAAAGATTGGGTCTTACAAAAAAGAGTATTGAACTTTTCATTTTATGCCTCCACCACATAATGGTGTATCTTTGTTTGAAAAAATGTATAATTTGTTACAAGAGTGGGGGATTGAGGCCAAGATTTTTTCTATTACATTAGATAATGCTTCTACCAATGATTCAGCTGCTGACTTATTAAGACAGCAATTGAACATCAAGAGTGCCTTTATTTGTTTTGGTGAGTTCTTTCACATTTGTTGTTGTAAACATATTCTGAATTTGATAGTACAAGATGGTTTGCAAGAGATCGAAATTTCTCTAAAAAAGATTCGTGATAGTGTTAAATATGTTAGAGGATCACAAGTGAGAAAACAGAAGTTTGTTCAGGCTGTGAAGGCAATGTCTTTGGATGATAAAAAAGGGCTGAGACAAGATGTGCCAACCAGATGGAATTCCACATATCTTATGCTTGAGAGTGCTATTCATTTTCGCCGTGCTTTTGGTTATTTAGAGATGACTGATTCAAACTTTAAGCATTGTCCTACTGCACTTGAGTGGGAACAGGTGAATGATATTAGTACTTTTTTGGCTTGCTTTTATAATGCTACATGTGAATTTTCTGGTACCAAGTATCCCACAGCCAATTTGTACTTTCCCGCTATTTCCACAATTTATTTGAGCTTGAAGGAACAACTTGTGAGCGAAGATGCGTATAAGAGATCAATGGCAGCTCAAATGATCTCTAAATTTGAGAAATATTGGAAAGAATTTAGTGTAGTATTGGCCATAGCAGTTATCTTGGATCCTCGTTTCAAGTTGAACTTTGTAAATTACATTTATATGAGGCTTTATGGAGTTCTTGAATCTAGAGAGTATTTGCAAGTTCGTGAGAAATTATTCTCTCTATTTTCGGAATATAATGGTTCTTCATCTACCACTCCAAGTCCATCAACCACAACTGCTGAAAAAGATGTTCATTCCCAACAAGCTGGCAAGTCATCTAGCGAACTAATGAAGGTAAAATAATATGTTTATTTAATGATTTATATGATATTGTTAGTATATATATTTTTAAATTTTAATCACTTAGTAAATTATGCTTATATTTTCGCTTTTTCATGTAGGAGTATGATTTATTTGAAGGGGTGAATGTTACATCAGGAATGAGTCAATTAGAACTCTATTTGGATGAAACTAAGGTATCAAGAAATGCGAAATTTGACATTCTTTCATTTTGGAAAGGAAATGAATTTCGCTATCCTGAAGTAGCTGCTATGGCTCATGATATTTTGAGTATTCCAGTTTCTACTGTTGCCTCAGAGTCCACTTTTAGTGTTGGTGGACGTGTGATTGATCAATATAGGAGTTTACTCAAGCTTGATGTTGTTGAAGCTCTAGTTTGTACTAGAGATTGGTTATATGGAAAGCAAGGTAATATTAGTTATCTTCATATTTAATTTTTGTATTAACTTGTACTATTTTTTTACTATATTATAACGCTAATTTCCCTTAACTTTTGATGTAGAACACACACAAATGACATTGGATGAGGTAGATGAAGAACTTCTAAAAACGGATCTCAATTCCAGTGACATTCCAACTTCATCTGGAGCTAATTCTGCTAATATTCCATGCTGAGGATTTCTACCTGATGGTATCATCCTTCATAAATACTAGAGTGTGTTTAATTTTTTGTTCATTGGGAAATTCTACTAGATGTATACCTCCACCTGGTTCACTTTTCTTCTCCTTCCCAACAATCTCAGTGATGTTTGTGTTTCTTTTGTTTAATTCCAGGTTCAGTGAGATCTCATCTTTTTGAGAGCTTGGCCTAAAAGATCACGACTGAAGGCTGAAACTTTTATGAACTACAGTTATAGTTCCTGCTGAACATTTATTCATGAAGAAGCTATTTGTTAGTGAAGAGATTGATAAGGTTGAGCTTATGTATGCTAAGTTTGTGACTTTGTGTCGTTGGTTAAGAGTGCTCCGGTTAAATCTGTGGCTGTTATCAGATTTGATTGTTTCCATTGTATGAGTTGTATCAGACTTTATATATATTTATTTATATATATATATGTATGTTAAAAAAAAAAACTGAGTTATTCGGGTCGGGTCGGGTAAATTTGACCCATATACCTAATCGTGTCAAACGGGTCGTGTGGTTTCGGGTTGATACAATTCGACCCGTTAATTAAATGGGTTAACGGTCGTGTCGTGTCAACCCGTAAAATTAACGAATCGTGTCGTGTTCGTGTCGGCATCAAACGCGCCGGGATTTTTTTTTTTTTTTTTTTTTGGTGCTGATTTTTTTTGGGCTTTTTTTTTTTTTTTTTTTTTTTTTTTCTGGGGGGGGGGGGTTTTTTTTTTTTTTTTTTTTTTTTTTTTTTTTTTTTTTTTTTTTTTTTTTCTTTTTTTTTTTTTTTTTTTTTTTTTTTTTTTTTTTTTTTTTGGCGGGTCAAGCGGTTGACTGAACCCGACGCCAACCCGTTTGACAACCCTACTGAAGAGCACATTCTGCTCTTCTGCATCGGAGTTTTAGCATTAACTCTTCAGCGTCCACCCGTCGACGCTGTTGATCAACAGCGTCGACTATGAGACTTTTAGCATCAACATTGTGTCAATGCTAAAAATCATTTTTCTTGTAGTGTATATGATAATTGTATAGAGTAATGCTACATTTTCAACTTTCTTGTTTAACTCCATCTAACTTTGAATATTTAGTTTTTTTTTTTTTAATAGTTTGGTTTTGCATTTGTGAGCTCATCTTTGGCTATATATATAAAGTTAGATGAAATTGAACAAACAAATTAGAAATATAACATTACTTCAATCGTATAACAGTGTGCTAAATAACATTAATCTTAATAAAAGCGTTGAGAGTGTATAATTATCAAATAATCACTAATTAATTAAATAAATAAGCTAAATTTTTTAAGAGTAATGCTATATTTTCAACTTCCTTGTCTAACTCCATCCAATTTTACATGTGGACAAAGATGAGCCTTATAAATGCACAAGCAAACTTTTTTAAAAAAGAGTAATGCTACATTTTTAACTTTCTTGTCCAACTTTATACAACTTTACATATGTGGACAAAAATGAGCCAACAAATATAAAAGTAAACTCTTAAAAAAAAAAATCACATATACAAAATTAAATAAAATTAAACAAAAAAAATGTAACATTACTCATTTTTTAATTAATTATAAACTCCATGTCACTAACTAAAAAGACTTTGACATACAAATACATGCATCATTGATTGTTTTACAAAATAGTCATATCAAAAGGAGACCATCAATTCCACTTAATTATTAGGCATTCAAGTCCACCGGAACTCCTTACTGTCAATGTCCCTTATGATTTCTGTCTTTAATTATTTCTTTATGGGCTTCGCCATTGTCACCTTTTTCCTTTATTCCTCATTAATTTTATTCGGGGCCCAAATGCAAGTAATAAAAAGAAAATAAATAAAATGAAAGTGAAGTGAAATAATTTCATGATATACATGCATGTTCAAAGAGAATTTTGTATGTTCAAACAAAAATATTGTGTAAACTACATGCTGTAATTTACACGATAAATTACATTGTGAATAACAAGATATTATTATCAAGATTGAGTGAAATATAAAATATTTCACATATATTGAGTATTGACATATTTCACAAATATTTCACATATCCCTATGAATATGAAAAAATATCTTTGAGTATTGACAAACATATATTGAGTGAAATATAAAATATATTTTTTCTTAAATTAACTCTAAATGTTAACTTTGTATATTTCTAACTTAAAAAATAAGAGTTAAAGTTCTCGCATTTCATGATAATTATGATACTTATAGGAATTGTAACTCTATAATTTTTACTAAAATCAAGATTTCACACATAAAATAAAATTGAGAATTATATGACTAGCTTAATAAATTTTGGAGGGTAATTTTTTTAAACAGGAAGGTAATAGCATTTATTTTTCTTTTCTATTTGGTCCACAGCCGCTTTTATTAGTGGATAGATGAGATAAATGTACTCAACAAGAACTATATAATATTCTTTATGAGTTGTCTTCCATAAAAAGAAAAAAACAAAGGAGAAGCACCAGCTAATTTGAGGAGTAAAGGTCGGGAATAAAGCTAAAATATAAGAGTTTGATGAGACCCATTTATGAGTGAGAAAATTAGACATACAATTTTTCAGCCAGAAAAAAGTATTTTGTAGTTTTGTGTAATTTTGGGAGATTTTTTAGTGCACTAGGAGGCATCAAGAAAGAGCAATTCCGATGCTAGGGGTATCTTAATTGTTAATCAACCGATAAAGCAATATGTGAAAAAGTATATTTAGAAGCTAATGAGGCATGTGTCATTTATAGGAATTTCCAATAGAAGTTGCAAAGCATTTTATTCTTTGAGAATAGAATTAATTTCCTTTATTATTTGTCCTTGAAAAAGAATATTATTAATGTCTAGTGCCAACACCACATTTATATTACTTTGCATAGCATATGTTATCACAAACTTTTTGACAATTGTTTAAAGAGTCGGACCCACTTCATCTTGCAATGTTTAATGACAAGAACTGAGAAATAATTAAGCACATAGATAGTTATGAAAGGCTGGCATTCGTGTTGGCGGGCTGGAGTCGGCTTGTGTTGGCTCATTGGTTAATTCGATACGAATATATTTAAATACGATTTATTTAGTTAAATAGATCGAATTTTAAATTTTGTCATGATTCATTTAAATAAAAGGGTGATCTGATATGACCTGTATAATCAATTTAATAAATAAATTGTGTTGGGTTAACTCAATATAATTTGACCCGCATAACTTATTTAATAAATTGATCGTAATGGTTCGATCCAAACATGACCCATTTTAACTTGTATATGAATTTAAATGCACAAAAAAAAAAAAAGAATTTTAGCCTTTTTAGGGTTTTTTTTTTAATTGTTAAAAAAAATTATTTAATTTATATAGGTTATGCAGATTGCCTATAGGTTAAGAGAGCTGACCAGAACTGACTGTTTATTAAA
This sequence comes from Betula pendula, assembly GCA_900184695.1. Taxonomy (NCBI): domain Eukaryota; kingdom Viridiplantae; phylum Streptophyta; class Magnoliopsida; order Fagales; family Betulaceae; genus Betula; species Betula pendula. The sequence goes on along the minus strand of FXXK01000747.1, from coordinate 126,519 downwards.
CCGGTTAATCTAGATCGACATGAATTGCCCAAACCCAATAATGCAAAACTCTAAACCCGCTAAGACCGGCAAGAAGAGGAAGCGATGGATACCCCAAATTTGTGAATTTGGACTCACGAGTCGATGGGCAAACAAGCTTTGTTCTATTCCCTAGTTCCTAGTTGCTACTGTCTTTTAATAGCTTTCCAAGTCTGTACTCTGTTCGGACCATAAGACTTGCAACATTGACTTACCAAAAGGAAATTGATATCCTATGAGTGAGAGTTCACAGCTTGTGTTTGGATTCATATTAAATTTACGAATTCTATAAAAAAAAATTGTCAGCCACGAATCTTATTATCTCCATAATTTGTGTGCTATAATATAGTCTATGGCCATGTCCTTTTTATCAAATCTAGAATTATTCAAATAATTATTGAGGATTTTATATTATTAAGTTTGAAGTGTTCTTTAAGTAATGACATTAATTACTCTACTCTTTGGGTTAAAACCCTTTTGACTTTTGAGAATTGTGGGTTTAAACCGCTGAGCTCCAATCAACCAATGACCCCACGTTTCAAAAAGCGCAGCGCCAGTTAAAATAACCGGTTAAAATAACTTCCGGTTACTGGAAGTGAAATACCCGCATAAAGCGAGATACCGCGTAGAGAAGCAACAATCCACTGTCCCAAACCACCATACTCCCACAACCAGTCGCCCCAATAAATATCCGCCACGTCAACAGAAAGAAACAAAAAGAGTAAGTCTCAAACTGAGTCAGTGAGTCACATGCCACTATCTGACGTGGAAAGCTATCATTGGCTGCTTCCGAAATGTTGTTGGAAGTAGTTTCCACACCAAATGTAGACAGTCATTCCTTGCTCACTGTGGCAGTTAGAAACCTGAAATTCCTCACCCACTCTTTCACTGTCTCAAGCACATTCCCACTCCATTAAACCCTATGTCCTACACCAACTCCATCCACCTTTTTTTTTTCTTCTAATAACTCCATCCACCTTAATCTTCTCGAACCAACACTCAAACGCAGATTACAGAGAGAGAAACTCAATTTTTAGAGAGAGAGAGAAACTTAATTTTTAGAGAGAGAGAGAATGCCAGGTGAAGATATTGAAAACAGAGGAGGAGGAGGGAGAACAGGGGAAGTGAAAAACAGAGTAAACAGTAGGAGCTACTCAGTCTCTTCTTCTTCCTATCTGATAGATGATTCGGAGACCCAATGGACCTCTTGGCTGATTCCCATGTTTGTGGTGGCGAACATAGCTGTGTTTCTTGTGGTCATGTACGTGAACAATTGTCCCAAGAACAATCTTGGATTTCAGGGGAAGTGCTTGGCAAGGTTTCTTGGGCGCTTCTCGTTCCAGCCTATCAAGGAGAATCCTTTGTTTGGGCCTTCTTCTCAAACGTAAGGAAGTGGTTTCTGTAAGATACCCATATCGTAGTTTTTGTTTTTGTGCACTTGGTGTGAGTGTGTGATTATGTGATTTTGTTTGTTTGATCCATCTCTCAATCCCCGGTTGTCGTTTCCTCTCTCTCTCTCTTTATTTATTTATTTTTTTTGCTTTTTAATTTTAGGACTCCTGGTGTGATCAGTGATCAAATGAAGGGCTTTTGATTGCATGAATGTTTTAGGGTGAAGTTCTATGACATGGGTTCCCCTGCTTATGCTTTTAACCCATGACAGAATTTCTATTTTTTATTGATATAATAGTTCTTTCAGTTTTAAAATTTGGATATTGGGGGTTTTTCTGGAATGAAATTGAGGTTATTGTGTTGTTCGATTTTTGGATTTTTGACTGATCTAGTGCGCTTTGATTTTGAGGTGAAAATTGGTTGAATCTGTTGAACAGGGTTTCTTCAATAATGCAATGATCTTTGGTACGTACCGGTAGCTCAATGCCCTTTTTTTTCAGAGTTTGTTATCTTAAAATTGTTATCGATGTGGCATGAATCCGAATAAGTTGGAGACTGGAGTGCTTTTTCAAAGGTTTTTGACTGATTTGACTTTTGGGGGTTGAAAGTGTGAAACTTTGGTACTCCAACCTCATCTTTTGCTTTTCGATGCCGTATTTTCTCTTTTTATCTAATAAAGTTTCGGAAATCAGATTAGCTCATGACAATTTTGGGATTGATTTTTGATCCTTTGCCTGCGTGAGTTGTAAGTTTTTAAGATTTGAAATGCTTTGGGTGGACGATGGTAACTTTGCTGAAATGGCTCTCTTCACTCTTCTGGGGTGGAATAACGTTTTCTCTGCCAGTTCTTGATTCCTGCCTTCTCTTTTCATTCGTCTTTCTTTTCTTTTTTTCCTTGAAATCGCTCTAGTTTTATTGCTTAGTTGTTGCATTGATGAAAATTTGTTAGATCTGGTGAAGTGGTCTTTATCAACATACTGAATATTTGAGAATTTTTCAGTTGCGATTCATCAAACATGTTGGTGCGTTTTAGGGACAGCACCCTCTAAAATCCTAGCATGTTTTTCCATGTCGAAGAGTTTTAAAAATGAGTCCTTCTGTGGGGTTGCTAGAAGTTTTGGTTATATTCAATACAATCTCTGATTATAATTAATTGTTGGGTAAGAAACAACATATGAAAATGTTTGAATTGAAACTGTTTTTTTTTTAAAAAAAAAGGTTGGAGAAGTTGGGAGCATTAGAGTGGACTAGAGTTGTCGAGAAGCATCAAGGATGGAGACTTGTCACTTGCATCTGGTTGCATGCTGGTGTTATTCATCTGGTTGCAAACATGTTGAGCTTGATCTTCATTGGCATACGCATTGAACAACAGTTTGGGTTTGGTAATCCTTTATTTTCCACCCTTTCATGGATTTCTTATTCTCTAATTTAATAATAATAATAATTCTGATCATGTGAGCTGATATATATATATACTTGTTGGAATAATTGGCAGTTCGTGTTGGGGTAATATACTTGTTGTCTGGCTTTGGAGGGAGCATACTTTCCTCTTTATTTATTAGAAACAACATCTCTGTGGGAGCCTCTGGCGCTCTTTTTGGGCTTCTTGGAGCAATGCTCTCTGAACTTCTAACAAACTGGACTATTTATACCAACAAGGTTAGCCAATACGCATGCAGTACTATGAATCTTTGTTAAAAGTATGGATTAAATTATTAAATTTACATCTTTCTACCGAGTTAAGTTTTTGGGATAAGTGGTAATTTAACGATATATGTATAAGTTTCTCTTGCTAATGCTACCTCAGTTTCTTCCAATTATAGGCTGGAGCACTAATCACCCTTGTGGTCGTCATTGTGATCAACCTTGGCATTGGAATTTTGCCACACGTTGATAATTATGCGCACATTGGCGGATTTCTGACTGGCTTCCTCCTTGGCTTTGTTTTGCTTCCCCGCCCTCAGTTTGGGTGGTTACAGCAGCGGAATCTTCCTGCCGGCGGTCATTTCAAAAACAAATACAAGTCTTACCAATACGCCTTCTGGCTTATTTCCATTGCTCTGCTCATTGTAGGGTAAGTTACAATAAAAAATCAATCGTCCAAAAGAAATCAATTTGTTTTTTATGTTTGGATAATATCAACAAATAAACTCTTTAACTTGAATTGTTTCTGCAGGTTTACAGTTGCATTAGTGATGCTTTTCCGAGGAGAGAATGGGAATGATCATTGCCACTGGTGTCACTACGTGGCCTGCGTCCCGACGTCTAGATGGAACTGTGATGAAAATTAACCCTTCTATTTTATATATATATATATATATGCATAGTTGTTTTTATAATTTAGTCTTCTTTGTTCCATGTCTATTTTATAATTTTATAATTTTCATAGCAGCTTTGGACATTTTAACTATATTGTATATGATGCTTCTTCTACTCTGAACACATGAATCAATTGTTTGTTATCTGTATGTGCAGTGCAGCCATTGATCTTCATCGTACGTGTATCTGCTTGTTTGGTTTAAAATCTTGTTCATCTCTCTGTGGGCTGCAATACGATGATTGTGAGCCATAGTTTGATGCATATTTTGTGATAGATTCTGATTCTTATCCCATTTCTTAGATGAGGGAAATTCTCAAATAATTGTAAAATAATAGCTAATAGTAGAAACTTGTATAAACAAATAGACATGGACGAAACTAGGAACTTAACTTTAAAGGGATTGGATTGCATTGAGATTTATGAGGGTGGGAGGGTTAATCAAGAAAAATAAAAAGGGAAAACAAAAATGAAATAGAAGAAATGGCGTCGCCCGGGTTCGAACCGGAGACCTTCAGTGTGTTAGACTGACGTGATAACCAACTACACCACGACACCGCTTTGTTGGTGAGCTGAGAAACTATTGATGTTGTACCGCTAGATACATGGATATAAAACTCACACAAAATTGATGAAGAGCACACACAATCTTCATTGCACACCGACCCAGCATCTTCCCAACTACAAAAGGAAATATTATGTGAAACTGGGATATATTCTCAGCAAGCAGTAGTAGATCGAAGTTGATGGGATTGAACAATCAAATGGCTAAGCAAAAAGCATCAACGATTATAATTGGGCTTTTGATGTTGCTAATCGTTATATCATTAGTACTGTGTGCTACTGCTACTGCTGCAACAACCATAGAGTGCTCAACAGTGACGTCACTAGTCTCAACTTGCTCTACTTTCATCACGTACGGTTCACCGGACCCACTTCCGGGAACACCATGCTGTGATGCGATGGTGAGCCTGAACGCAATCGGTGATCAGAGATTTGTTTGCAGATGCATGATGGGCCTCATTACCACCTACACTTCCAATGCCACTGCTATTGCTACCTTGCCGGGCTTTTGTGGGGTCTCTTTGGGCTTCGCAATTGATCCCAATACTGATTGCAGCCTGTAATTCTCTCTCTCTCCCTCTCTCTCTCTTTCTTAATACACACCACATGCACTCGGTCACATGACTGACAACTGTTTATACAAAATTAACGAGTTAAGATTTAGTAAAATAGATCTTGAGTCAACCTGATTACAGTTTCATTTCGTGTCAACACGCTTAACTTACGGGCCACATAAACCTAATTTTTTTTTACCATTAAAAAATTAAAACCCTAAAATTTTGTTTAGCATGCGAAATAACTATTACAATAAAGAAATTGAATAGCTTTTATTAAGAATTGAAGAATGTGTAATATAATAGCCTTGGTGTTATATGGTAAGGATCTAAAACATAAAATAATAATTCCCTCATGAGCTATGAAAATTGCTATTCAAAGGTTATTTCTTTTATTTTCAATAAAAATTATTTATTTTTTTAATAGAATAGTAATTCTCCATACCAAACGTAACCTAAAGTGTAAATCAGATTAAACATGTAATCTTATTTTTCTTTATTGCTATGTGTTTGTTTGTGTAGATGAACCTAATTGAACTCAAATATTATTTTGATTAGATATTATGCTGAAAAATTGGATTATGTTTATTAATTATGATTAAGGTTAATTGGAAATTGGTTATCAAGAATCTGTGAATGTGTATAATTGACATAATTTATGCTTATAAAATATAAAATTGTGTTAATCAAATCATACAAAATATTTGGGTTAGTTTAACTAATTTATATTAAACACATCAAAACAACTTGAAATGGTCGTGTTTGAGTCAATCAAATATGATTTGTTTATTAAAAAGGCTATGCAGGATTGTGTCGTATCACTCAATTATTTAAATGAGTCGTGTTAGAGTTGAAGAATTTTATCCATTTAATTAAATGTGCTAAATTTTTGGATTGACCCATATAATAGTTAGTATACTTATAACTTTAACATGACACAAACCCGACCTATGGACTTGAATTGCCACTCTTATTGGTTATAGTCTATCCAACCTTGATGGTTGAATGGGTCCCATCCAACTCTTTATAGTCGTTAGGCCCATCATTCATACATCAATGAGTTGGCAGACCGAGTAGTTTCTGGAATGGTCCAATTCAAAATGATGTAGGGTTTGAGTCCATAAAGTACAAGCACAACTGGCCCATTGATCAATTATTAGTGCGGGGTTTCTAACACTTATTTCATATTGATTCATGCAGCATATTTTGATATGGGGTTAAAAAAAAAAAGAGAAGAAGCTGGAATTAGATATGGAAGAATAAAGACCAAATAAGAAAGTCCGTCTTCAGTTGCGCAGAGAAGAGTGGAGGAGCATACAGGTTACCTGTAATTAATTATATATAAATAAGTGATGCTTCAAGCATTAATTAGTATAAATGGTGGATTTAATCTTGTATTATGTATTAATTTCTTGCTTGTGATCCATCAACCTCTTTAAACCGATTTGTAGCTTTTTTTTCTTTTCTTTTTTTTAAGTGGGATTTCAGGCTTTTATAAAATTATATGAAAGAATCTTACTCAGTAAATACAATGCTTTAAATAAAATCAGGATAAGAATTCTGCCAAACACAATCTAGAAACTAATAGATAGCCACTTTTGCTAAACTATAGGCAGCCTCATTTGCCTCCCTACGAATGTGGGATACACAACATTCCTGGATGGAATTAAGACGACGACGTAAGTCATCAATCATCTACCCATACCGACTCTAGCATGAGTTCGGGTTTTTAAGTGCTTGAACAATCTTTAAGGCATCACCCTCTAGATGTAATCTCTAAAAGCCCAAATTAATACAGATAGAACTAGCTTTTCATAAAGCCACGGCCAATGCAGTTGTAGGATTGGTAATGTAGGGAAGAAAGGAACACATTGCAATTAAAACAGAGCATGCCGCATCACATAATATCATTCACACCCTCATCCTTTGAGACTTAACATCAAATGCAGCATCCCAATTTGCTTTTGCCATTCCACCAAGAAGTTTCAACCACTTATGCTGCTGAATTTGGATAGAAGATTTGCCCTGAAAAAGTTTCAATCTAGTAGTAGCTTCACAGAAATCCTTCATGAAAGCTAAACCGTTTTATAGTTAATTTTTACAAATTAGTCTAATAAAGTAATATGTTTTCATATTAATGCTATTAAAAAAATATGTGACTAAAAAAATATGTACTTTTCAAATGTTAAAGGACAAACATTATTTTATTAGATTAATTTATAGCTAATTTATGTCTGAAAATCAAGCAATTTTATTTTTCTGGTGGGCTTTCCAAAATTGGAAAAAGAAAACAAAAATGCAAAAACTACCAAGCCTTGTAAAAAAAAAAAAGCCTGCTGCTTTGAGGAAATAATTTGACACAGTTGTAAAGTCTAGTAATTAAATTCACATTGATTGAAAAAGGAAATGATTTGGGGACATGAACTATAATATGCTTTTCCAGTTAATCATGAACACATTTTAGATTGCCCTAAAAAGATTTGATTTCACGTGATGTAACCACTCCCATCAACGTTATATGCTCTCTTTTTATAATTGCAAGGGGCCAAAATTGGAGTCAGAAAGAGCCAAAAACATAATATATTATAGTTATCAATCTCTGTTTTCAGGATGTGGGGTGTTCCTAAATTGCATCATCACTCTCATAAGCAGCGTCAGATCATGGATTTCAACTGTATGGCTTGTGATTGGTATCCAAGGTTGCATTTGTTTTTGAATTTGGAGTTAGTGCAAACTCCTTGCCCCTTTATTTAGGTCTCTTTCGATTTGCGATTTTTAAAAAGTGCGATTTAAAAATAGCAATGTTAAAATGTACGATTTGAAAATATGATTTTTAAAAACGCAGTTAAGTATTTGACAAAATCGCAGTTTAACCTTTAAAATTGTGCATTTTTTTTTAAAAAAATACTATTTTGCCTACGATTTGAAAACACATCGCTATTTTTTAAACACACAATTTCAAAAAATTATATTTTTTTATAAATGAAATCACAATATTAAATACACCTCTAATCATTTAAGACAAACTAGCTACGGGGCCAACTACCACCCATATAGGCCACCGAAAGCAAATAAGTGAAAGGGTCTAATCTCCTTCAAATCAAAATGCAAAATGGCAACTGGGTCGGATCAAAACTCACTTCAGTCTAATTTCACAACACAAAAAGTGATATTAAAGTCTAAGTAGGAACTTTATAAATGCCATTTGGTCATAAAATTGACATTCTTGTTTATCAGTGGTACCTACTCCTTGCATTTTTGACGACACAAATTGACGGAGGATGGGACATTGGAGGAAAAATGATAAAACACAATGGGTCCATAAAATTTCTTTCTGCATGAATTTTGTCGAAGATGGCTGCATGTATGCGAAGAAACTTGTACGAGATTTATGATATTTCATTTGTGTGGAATACGTAATTGGAAAGACACTGGCCTACAACTACAAGTGCAATCCTTAATTCGCCTAAACTAAAAAGATTGCATCAATATTCCTTTAAATTATCAAAAATTTGCAACATACTTTTTTTATCCTGCAAAAAGATAAAAATATCCGTTGTGTACACGTGTCTACATTAGGCAACGTTCACCATCGTCCCCAAAGAACAGAAACACAGTCACGGCCATGTGTAAACATCAAATTATTAGACCAAAAAGTTATTCGATTCAGGTTAAAACAATAGTAGACATAAGCGAATGTACATTGAGGGATTTCGAAAGTTGACAACAGGCAGCCAATATCGATGCAAGTTGAAAATGGTGACGGCAGTGGCGGGGGTCACCATTCTTTTAATTTTTTAATTTTTTAAAAAAACATTAAAAAATTTCACGTCCTTTGTTTTTATTTGACAAAAAATCTTAACAAAAATGCGACATTGCAAAATTTAAACTTGGTTACATGACATTGAGGGTTTTAAAACTTTAAAAGTATGATTGCAAAAATATTAAAACATCAATGAGGTGAAGTTTTTTCGATGTTCTTTCATGTCCACAAGATTGTTGCTTGCATTGTACTGTACTCATGTAGGCTTTTTCCATATGGCCTTAAGGGAATTATTAAAATACTGAAGGAAGCTTTAGCTATCATTGAACCAAATGGAAGGTGGTAGACTGATTCAAGAGCTATGAACTAAACCCTAGAGGTTAGAGGAGCCTGAAACAGCTTAAATGTCTCTCAAATGAAAACAAAAAATAAAGGCATAACACACAGATCAACAAATATAATATATACAAACTGGAGTACATAATCTTATAGTTGAGTCTTGAGAACATTGAGTGCCCATACAAAACTCATGTCAAATAATTACAACTCTTAGCATTGCTGCCATACACAGAAAAACCAAAAAGAAAATTACAATACATGCATGCTGCATCACTTTAAATTAGAACTCCCAACTCTATTCAAGCGGGTAGAGGCAGGATAAGCTTGTTGGGCAAACCCCCTATCTGAATTAATCCCTGCATCCCAAAACCCCTGAACAGACGGCCTCCTGACTGAACCAAAATTTTCAAACTCGAGCCTTTGCCGTGGGGCACTCTGTGACCTAACTTTCGCACGAGATGATTCGGTGTTAGACATGTAGTTAGGGTGACCTGAGTACCCGCTAAAAAAGCCCCACGCGCATTCGCTCCTCGTGGGCGTGAATGGACCACCTCTTCTGGCACTACTCCCAGGCCTAGATGTTGCAGAATACACTTGTGGGCTGTTCTCAGCAGTAGTCCTTACAGCTGCTTGATCATCTTTTCCTATTATTCGAGAGCTCGGAGAAAAAAGCTCCCTGGAAGATTGAGTAGCAACTGGGTTTGGACCCTTTGTTGGAGAGTTGTATGTCATAAAGCTCTCCTTGTTAAAATCAGAAGAAAATGCATGCTGTGGTGTCTGAAAGCTTCTGTTACTTTGTTGGGATTTCAAATTCGGCTTCCAAGTATCCACTTCAAGAATCTTGTCGCTCTTCTCATCATCAGCATGCCCATTTTTCATTGAAATGTCTCGACGATTATTGTTCAATAAACTTTCTTCCATCCACCGGTCCAACCAGTTTGAACCACCATTTGCTCTGTCTAGGTTCATGATGTCCCTCAAGTTTGAATTTGAACCACATCTCTGTGCGTGGGGAACACAAGGGTGAGATTACTTTTTTGTGCAATCACAATTTATGAGCATTTATTTGCCTTTTACTTTGGTTTAAAAAAATCCCAATTCACAGAACAATCAATCAAGTAAATACCTTTAAGATCGAGGAGCCATCAAATTTGGCACTAGAAGCACGAAGACGGTGTTCATTTATGTCCGGAGTTGCAGGGACCTGCAAGCAGATGTAGCAGAAAATGAAAATGAAAATTTCTTGAATTTTCTAGTGAATGAATTAGTTCTTTTAATTACGTGACAGACTTTCATTATCTTTTTTTGTTCCCATCAAAGTAAGGATTTGTGCACATGAATCACAAAGCATGCTAGTTCACTTACACGGTGAAATAAGTGGGATGATTTGGTGGTAGAATGAAAGGATTCTAACAAGTGTGTGCGGCTTGCACGTGCTCGTGCCTGCACACGGACCAATGTTTGCATGCGCCTCAGCATGTCTGCAGTTTGCTTTCTCACCATGTGTCCTCTCACCAATGCTTGAAGCTTCACTAGTGCTTTTAGTGCCTTCAGCGCCCTCCTTGCCTTCAAAATTCACCCATAAGTTAATCACCATCCCATGATCCCACCCCAAACTTTAAAAAAAAAAAAATTAAAAAATTAATTTATATAAATTAATATTTAAATGCGATGGTGGGGGCGGGACAGCAGTAACTTAAAAAGACTTGAACCAGACTGGCAAGGAAATTTAGAAAAAGGGTAGAGGGCCGTGGATGAAATCATCATCTCTCTGTTTTTCTGCCATATGCGGACACATCCTCAAAAAGAAAAAAAGAAAAAAAGAAGGATTTATTAGAAATCATCTCTGCTCACCACGTGACACACAAGGCAAAGAGACAGCATAGGTAAAGTGAAGAATCTAGTGGAAAAAGTAGCTCATATTTGTGGTCCAAAACACCCAAAAATTCAGGGACATATCATTCGAGCAGAACCAGAGAATATCAAGCAAGACTGCTACCGGTAAAAAAAACAGGAAAAAAAAAAAACTAGAGAATAGCAAGCAAGAATCTTTATCCATTGGGCAATAATTGCCAACAATGAAAAATTAAATAATTGGTAAAATTAAGCCTGGAGTGGGGTGCCATGTTAAAATAGTTTTATTTCACAATTAGTAATTATATATATCAATCTTGTGTCTATTTTGTATCCACTAAAACTGATATGACTTTTAAAATTACTATTAGATTTATAATAAATTATTAGTAACTTTTGATCTAAGGAAGATTTTAAAAGTCATATTAATTTGATAAACATAAAATTGACAAATATCATTACTCTTTCACAATTATCTCACAGTGCAAGCTTGACAATTCCAATCAACTTTGAGATCAAAAGACATTGTAAAAAATAATAATTCAATATTGAGTTAAGATTGTAAATTTAGGGATGGCAATTCAGGTCGAACTTGACCCGCCAACACATTCAAGATCAATCCGAATACAACTCGACATTACCCATTTAATAAATAGGTTGACTTGTATGACCTGTTTAGACCTATACACGATCCGTTTAACTTATTTCAACATGTATTTATTATATAAAAATATATATATATAATTTTATAAACAGGTCAACCCGTTTATGTCAAATTTTAACCTTTTAATTTTGTATTAGGTTCGCAAGTCGTGTAAAAAATTATCGATCCTAAATTTGTAATATCATGATTATAAAATAAAAATATTGTAATCGTCTTTTCTCTTGAAATAAATGTAAAAAGGATGATAATAAAAAACTGGAGAAAAAAAGGACATGATTTGCTTAAATTTCTACCCACCTATAAAAGTTGCAGAAAAGGCAGGGATACCATATCATAGGTCACAAAATTCAACAACTAGTTAGGGCAAGTTTGAACTTTGAATTCAGGGCGGTAACTTTAAAGAATTACCAAAAAGGTGATATTGAAAAAAAACAAAAAAGCAAAGAATCATGACTACTGATTGGCATTTCTTAATAAGGAAGCTAACCAGCTAAGCACTAGGCCCAAACCCTAAGCTGGAACTGTTGGGAATTGGGATGTATCCATGTGATGAGGCCATGAGAGTGCACACTCACACAGATACCAAATGACAGATATGCCCCTTCCTTCCATAAAACAGACCTCGATTAAAAATCAGCCTCTCTAAACTATAAACTAAACTAAACTCCCGGTAATTAACATGAGGCGCGTGTGGTTCACGTCCCGCCATAAATGCACACTCGTGGCAAGCGCGTCTCACACGTACGACTCCCATATTATGAAGTACACGAATAACACGGCAAAAGCACAGGGTCGGTGGGCAAGGAATCGGCTCACGTTAAGTGATAGCGAAATCACACATCCCACTGGTCCCGGCCGCAGCTTATCTTTTGTTATTTTTTAAAATTAATTTGGAAGAAGGAATTATAGAAACACAAACAAACAAGTAACGACTAAAACTAACCAGATAAGCACGGAAAGCGGACTGTATCTTGACGGCGGCAAACGCCTCCGTCCACCGACGTTGGGGCGCGGAGGGGGCACGTGGCGCCCCGGCACTGGTGAGTCTGACGACCTCGGCTGCAGCATGAGCCGCCGCGAGAGCCGCCTCCGCCACCGCCGCGGTGGCCGCCGCGACGGCTATGGCGTGCTTGTTGGGGTCGAGGTCGTCGGCGAGTCGGGACGATGTCGTTTGGGTGTTGGAATTGTCTGGTTGCCTTCCTGTGAAGCTCTTTTTCTTCTTATTCTTGGACTTTTTGGAGGCGAAGCCGAAGAGGCGTTGGAGGAAGCCCATGATGGGGTTTGGATGTTGGAAGTTGGAGGTTGGAAAGCAGGTGAGCTCAGGGACTGAGAGTCGGAGACTTGGACTCGGATTTTGTACTCTGAACGAGAGAGAGAGAGAGAGAGAGAGAGATGCGAGGATTTTGAGGAGGTTGGCAGACGCGCAGTTGAGGCCTTCCCTCACACGCTCGCGTTGTTTGCTTGGGTGTTCAAAAATCCAATCGTCTGTCTAGCCCTGCGCTGTCCGCTGGTTTAATAAGTACTATTAGTACTTTTGTGTTTTTTTCCTTTTTTTTTTTTTTCCCCCCCTTCTAGTCGGGTACTATTTGCACTTTATCCAAATTTCAACTCACCGTTTTATATTTTCTTTTTCTTTTTTCTTTAATAAGAAACTATATCAGAGACTCTTTATGGTTTTATCTCATTTCGATTTTAAAAACTAGAGTTTTCAGTTTTATGATTTTAGAATCTGAATTTTGGGTCAGATAAAGTTTTTGTCCACTTTTTATGTTTATATTCATAACAGAAATAAATAGAAAATATTGAAAAAAGTAGGGCTGCACAAACGAAACGAATAATCGGGTTTTTAACTGTCTATTATTATATATTAAATTCTTTTATATATATATATATACTAAAAACGGTTGACAGGTAGAGCATGTGACCCGAACACCCAACTATTTTGATGTTACCTGAAGTCGACAGATATTTGTTTGGCTTCCAACAATCCACCGGCCACGGTATGGTTTCAACTTTCAAATGTCACAAAATTGATGCCTGTTTGGTAAGTTGTTGATTCTAGGAATTGGAGGTTCGATGAAATTCGACGTGATCAACATCCTTTCTGGTTGCCTCTTTTTTATTTATTTATTTATCTTTTTTTTGTTTGAAAAAAAGTAAAATAAAAATTGATTCTCTCTCTCTTCTCTGCTTCCCATTTGGCTGTTGATATAGCCCCATCTACTGAGGTATGTTTTTTAAGATTTTTGTTTTTCTTTTAAAATTTAGTTGTTGCTCCATTGTTCTTGGTCGATTGGATTGGGTTTGTCTATACTTGGTGTTGGTGTTTTGGATAGTAGAAGCATCGATGAGGGTGTGTTTTTTATTTTATTTTTTTTAGTAATATTATTTAATAAATTGTGTATATAATTATCATATAACTTAATGATATAGCGTTGAAATAAATCATTAAGTTAGGCATTGTAAAAAAAGAGTAATTTTAAATACTCAACTCTTATTGTATTGGGCTGATGTGACAATGCTCATTAGTCTTTGAATTTTTTTTTTTTCATTTTTTAATAAAGTGATCAAATGGTTGATGTATAAACACGGTCATATCAGCCTTATTGAATGTGAGTTAAGTATGTAGCAATTAATCGTTTAAAAAAAAAATCAATAGTTAATTTTTATTGTTACATCATCTCAATTAAATGACATTTGTACAACAATTTACTAAATAATATTACTTTTTTTTTTATTATTAATGATTTTAAGGGCCTATGCTGATTGTATAATTCTAAACATTTAACTTTTATTTCACTTCCATTCTACTAGATTAATATGACATTGTGTATCAATTCTTTGTTTTTTTTTTTTTTTTTGAATAAAAATTTATCTAAAAAATTAATATACAGTATCACGTTAATCCAATATGATATAAAGCAAAATAAGAATCGAATATATAACATTACTTGGTTAGTAAGGATGGATGTTTGTTAGAGATTGCGTTGTTAGGATTTGAAGTGTTAGGGGATGTTAATTATAGTGATTGCCGACCGGGCGACGAGGTTGCTGATGAGGCGACAAGATTTAGGAAGATGAGTAGGATAGCATGTGCTAATGATGGGTTGAAACAAGCCAAACCAAAAGATCTAGAAAAACAAATGAAAACTTCAAAACTCAGTCTAGTCCACCAATCAAATTATACCACACTAACATTAAACTATGATCCGATTTCTGACAATGAGTAATGCTAAATATATTTTTATTTCACTTTTATCATACAATGACATGACAAGGCAATACTAACCAATTTTTAGATTTTCTTTTTAATAAGAATTTATCCAAATGTTAGTTAGAGTTGTCACGTTATTATTGTGAGATAAATGTAAGATAAAAATATAGTATCTAACCTTACTTATGTTATTTAGTATACTATTGTATAACTGATATTCAACTGGATGACGCAACAATAAAAATAAATCATTGGACCAGAACTTACNAAAAAAAAACAAAAACATCAAGTGTTAATAAAAATAATTAATTTTTACTAACATGACATCTAGTGTTACAAGTGTTGATCCAATGAATAATTTTACTGTCATGTCATCCAGTTAAATGACAATTATACAAGAGTATACTAAATCAAATTACTCTCTAATATACTAAATCCTATGTGCTATAATTCAGTTTATTATGAATCCAACAATCGCTGAAGCAGTGGCAACTTGGAAGGCTATTGTTTTTTGCTACAAACAGGGCTTTCAATGGCTTATTTTGGAAGGTGATGCATTAACGATAGTGCAAGGTCTTCGGTAGGAAGGACCTTCCTAAAGTCGGTATGGTCAACTTCTAGAAGATTCACGTGCTAGATTTAATGGGTTGCAGTTTTGGACTACAACTCATGTTCGTTGAGATGCTAATGAAGTAGCGCATAAGATGGCTAAATTGGCAATATAGTAGTCTCTTAATTTTATTTGGTATGGGGCGTCTCCCATTGCTATTCAACAACTTGTACTTCTTGAGCAAACTAATTTTTAATGGTTTAATGAGATACTGAAAGTTTCCTTTAAAAAATATATAATAATAATAATAATAATAAGTAATTTGTAATGTTCCTTCTAAATTATCAATTGAAGCAATATTGTTTTCCCCCCAAACTAAAAAAAAAATTACAATGTATCTCAAATGAACGAAAAAAAAAAACTGGTCACGTAGCCTATTTTCAGCCCATTTGACCACCCTACCCATTAATTTTTTTTTGGCCCCCATCATTTTTTTGTTTTGTTTTGTTTCTTTTTTTTAAATAATTTGGCCCTTTCCATAAAAAAACTAAAAGGCTGCCGTAATATTTCATTTAAGGGTCATAATAATTTTTTGGCCCCTACCCCTACCCTACCCCTTATTTTATTTTTTTATTTTATTATTTTATTTTATCTAATTTGACCCTACCCATAAAATACTATAAGGCTTGGCCGTAATATTTCACTTTAGTTCATAAGAAAGCACAAAAAATGAAACTAAAAATATTTTTTTAAAAAAGGACCGTGAAAATCCAAAAAAAAAAAATTAAAAAAAAATTATACTTTGGCACCTACTCATTATACTTTGTAACTCTGTCCCTACCCATGGTGGCCGTGGATCTTCACCCATAGTCGCCCTGTTGATTCGAAAAATGCCTTCATTTGCTCCGCCATGCTCCCGAAAAGAAACTCATAAGCCTCCACCGGCCAGTCCATCACAAAATATCACCATATTTGCCTACTTATTTTGAGTCTGGTACCTCCAGAAAAAGCTTCAGAAGTGAACTTTTCTATTCTTTTCTTTCCAACCTTTTTTTCCCGGGTTAAATTCTATTGACAAGTAATTTTATACTCTTGAACCAAAACAAAAAAGGAAAAAGAGTTTGAAGTTGGACAATTTTTTATTGTTTAGATTAAAAAAATATTTATTTTGTTTGAATTAATTCATGTCATCAACTTCTTTCTTTTCTCTATTTTTTTTTTTTCTCTAATTCAAACGATAAAAAGGACTACAAGGAATCCTGCTCATCAACTTAAATTAAGCCTTACATATCTTAAAGATTGGTGAATAGATTTATGCTGAATGCTATTACAGCACCCAAACTATAGTGATGGATGGTGTGAATTTCTTGAACAGCAGTGCCGTAACAACATCCAAACTAGGTCTTTGGTGAATAATTATGCTAACATAATTTTTCTTTAGTTCAATTGTACTGCAACTTTTTTTTTTTTTTTTTTTTTTTAAAAAAAAGATATTATATTTATTGTAAAGATCGAATTGGAATTTTGCACAAATAAGTATATGGTGACAGGTAGAGCATGTGACCCGAACACCCGACTATTTTGATGTTACCTGAAGTCGACAGATTTGTTTGGTTTCCAAAAATCCACCGGCCACGGTATGGTTTCAAATGTCATAAAATTGATGCCTGTTTGGTTGGGTGGTTTTTTTTTTTTTTTTTTTTAAAAAAAAATTATTCAAATGGGGAAAACCGGAAAAGGACTGTTTGGTTGGTGGTTGATTCTAGGAATGGATTCGATGAAATTCGACGTGATCAACATCCATTCTGGTTGGTTCTTTTTTTGTTTTTTTTAACAAAAAAATTTTTTGAATTCTCTCTCTCTTCTCTTCTTCCCATTAGCTGTTGATATCGGCCCAATCTATTGAGGTTATGATCTCCTCTCTTTTT
>FXXK01000747.1:80602-109337 GCA_900184695.1 Betula pendula | reverse complement strand
TAAAAAAACTAAAAGGCTTGGCGGTAATATTCATTTAAGGGTCATAATAATTTTGTTGGGCCCCCTACCCCCTACCCCTACCCCTACCCCTACCCCTTTTATTTTTATTTATTTATTTATTATTTTCCCTTTTTATCTAATTGAACCCTACCCATAAAAAACTAATAAGGCTTGGCTGTAATAGTTCACTTTAGTTATAAGAAAGCACAAAAAATGAACTAAAAAATTTTTTAAAAAAAACGACCCGTGAAAATCAAAAAATTAAAAAAATTAAAAAAAAAAAAAAAAACAGAAAATTATAACTTTGGCACCTACTCATTATACCCTTGTAACCCTGTTCACTACCCATGGTGGCCGTGGATCTTCACCCATAGTCGCCCTGTTGATTCGAAAAATGGCTTCATTTGCTCCGCGCATGCTCCCGAAAAGAAACTCATAAGCCTCCCACCGGCCAGTCCATCCCACAAATATCACCATGTATTGCCTACTTATTTTGAGTCTGGTACCTCGAGAAAAAGGCTTCAGAAGTGAAGCTTTTCTATTCTTCTTCTTTCCAACTTTTTTTTTCCTGGTTAATTCATTGACAAGGTAATTTTATACTCTTGAACCAAAACAAAAAAGGAAAAGAATTTGAAGTTTAAAGATTATGAGGCATCTATGAAGTTGGACAATTTTTTTTTGTGTTTAGATTAAAAAAATATTATTTTTTTGTTGAATTAATTCACATGTCATCAACTTCCTTCTCTTTTCCCTTTTTTTTTTTTTTTTTTTTCTCTAATTCAAACGATAAAAAGGACTACAATAAATCATCCTCATCAACTTAAATAAGCTTTACATATCTTAAAAGATTGAGGAATGAATTTGGTTTGAGTGTGTTACAGCACCCAAATTATAGTAAATGGATGGGTGGAATGTTTTTGAACAGCAGTACCGTAACAACATCTCAAGCTAGGTTCTTGTGAATAATTATGCTAACATAATTTTTTCTTAGTTCAATTGTACTGCAACCTTTTTTTTTTTTAAAAAAAAAAAGGAAAAAAAGATATTAATTATATTGTAAAGATCGAATTGGATTTTGGGCACAAAATAAGTAGTGTTGAGCATGTGAGCCCCGAACACCCGACTATTTTTGATGTTACCTGAAGTCGACAGATTTTGTTTGGTTTCCAACAATCCACCGGCCACGGTATGGTTCAAATGTCATAAAATTGATGCCTGTTTGGTTGGTGGTTTTTTTTTTTTTAAAAAAATAAAATAAAATTTATTCAAATGGGGAAAACCGGGAAAGGGAGCGTTTGGTTGGTGGTTGATTCTAGGAATTGGTAGTTCGACTGAATATTCGACGTGATCAACATCCATTCTGGTTGGTTCTTTTTTTTGTTTTTTTTAACAAAAAAAATTTTTTTTGAATTCTCTCTCTCTTCTCTTCTTCCCATTCGGCTGTTGATATCGGCCCATCTATTGAGGTATGTTTTTTTTAGATGTTTGTTTTTCTTCTAAAATTTAGTTGTTGCACCATTGTTCTAGGTTGATTGGATTGGGTTTGTCTATATACTTGGTGTTGGTGTTTTGGATAGTAGAAGCATCTACGAGAGTTTTGTTTTTAGTAATATTATTTAGTAGATTGGAATATGATTATCATATAATTTAATGATGTGATAATAAAAATTAATTATTAAGTCAGGCTTTGTTAAAAAATAGTAATTTTAAATGCGTACTCAACTTTTATTTAATTGGGCTGATGTGATAATGCTCATTAATCCTTAGAAAATGATTGATGCATAAACACTGCTACATTAGCCTTGTAGATAAGAGTTTAGTATGTAGCATTAACCGTTTAAAAAAAAAAAAATTATTATCACATCATCTCAATTAAATGACATTTATACAACAGTTTATTAAATAGTATTATTTTTTTATTTATTTTTATTTTTTGTTAATGATGGTTTTGAGGGTTTATGCTGGTTGAGTAATTCTAAATAATTGCCGACCGTGCGACGAGGTTGCTGATGAGGCGACAAGATTTAGGAAGATGAGTAGGATAGCATGTGCTAATTATGGGTTCAAACAGGCCAAACCAAAAGATCTAGAAAAACAAACGAAAACTTACAAACTTAGTCTAATATATCCACCAATCAAATTATACCACACTAACAGTAAACTATGATCTGATTTCTGATAATGAGTAATGTTAGATATATTTTTATTTCACTTTTATCATACAATGATGACAAGACAATGCTAACCAATTTTTAGATTTTTTTTAAAAAAATAAGGATTGATTCAAATGTTAGTTAGAGTTGCCATGTCATTATTGTGAGATAAATATAAGATAAAAATATAGTATCTAGCCTTACTTATGCTATTTAGTAGGTTCTTGTATAACTGTTATATAATTGAATAACGTGATAGTAAAAATTAACCATTTGATCAATATTTTTAAGAAAAACAAAAACATCAAGTGTTAATAAAAAAAAATGATTTGTACTAATACGTCATCTAGTTTAATGACAGTTATATAAGAGTCTATTAAATCAAATTACTCTCTAATAGACCATGATTGGTCTTTGACAATCAAAATCCAACTAAAAACTGACCCATGAGTACCATTCGGCATGCACATCCTAAAAGCTGAGCTTTTATAATTGAGAAATATTACACATACTCGTACTTTCATACTCTTTGACCTGATTTTTAAAATCACAATTGGAGTCAAAATTTATTAGTGATCAATTTCAAATTCAATGATAATTTTAAAAATCACGTCAAAAAGTGTAAGAATAAAAATATGTGTATCATTACTTTATACAATTATACTTATGGGTCATGCCACGAAGACATACGAGGTATTTTTTTCATTTATGTTTTTGTAACAATAGGACAAAATTAATTAATAAATAAAGTAATAAATAAACATGACATTTAAAATTATTATCAAAATTTTAACTTTATAATAAAATTAACATGACATTTAAAATTATTATTAAATTTATAATAAATTATTATTAATTTTTGATACAACAATAATTTTAAAAAGGAAAAAAACAGAGAGATAGAAATTAACATTTCAATACTCAAATAGATATATATAGCAAAAGAAGACACATTTGATAACAAAAAATCTTCGTTCATGTGAGGCTGTTAAGTAGTTGGCTTAGTGGGGCCCACAAAACTTTAATGGCGAAAACAAATATTGGTGCCGATGCGACTGAACGAAGACNGGACTTTGACTTGTGGTTCATTCATGGTTGACTACAGCAAAACTTAAATCATAAATGTGAATTTTGAAAAATATTATAATATAATACTTATAAAGTATTTTTTAATATTTGTATTATTTACGAGGGAAAGCTGTTTTTTTTTGTTTTTTTAAAAAATATCTTTTTGCTCATATGCTTTAACAATTTTATTTTTTGTTATCTTAGATTTATATTGTATCATAGATGATACTTTAATTGTGACTACAAACGAAGATATTACCTTTATTTACATTCTGTCAAAAAATTTAACGGAATTTCATGTGTCAGTTTAAAAAATTGATATGTGGTTATGCCTTATTAAAAAAATAAAAAATATTAAAAAAAACTTTCAAAAAAAGAAAAAAGAAAAGGTAGCTTGATCCACCATTTTGCAACCCTAGGGGGTGGTTGGCCACCCCCATTTTGCCCTAGGAGTGGCTACTGTTGGGGTGGTTTCGACCACCCCCAAGCCAAACGGGGGTGATTTCGGCAACTTCTTAAGATTGCAAAGGTGTGGCTACCACACCTCTTTTTATTTTATTTTTTTTTCAAAAGTTTTTTTTAATATCTTAATTTTTTAGTTTTCTATTTTTTATTTTTAATGAGGCATAGCCACATGTGTCAATTTTTTAAGCTAACACATAAAATTTTATTAATTTTTTGGACGGAATGTCGATGGAGATATCATTTCCATTTTTAACCACAATCGATGTCACATCTATGATACAAAATGAAACTTAAGTGATAAAAAATAAAGTCGTTAAACCACATGAGTGTCAAATGTATTCAACCATTTTTTTTCTTATGAGACAAAGAGAAGGGAAAGAAGAAAAAAAATGAAAGTTCGTTTGACAATGCTCTTTGGGTTTACTCTTTTTTTTTTTAAAGACGGAGAGTAAGGAAAGAGAAAAATGCAGGTTCAGTTGATAATGTTCATTGGATTTGCTATTTATTATTTCTTTTAGTAAAAATATAAAAGCATTAACAAACAACTTAAAAAATATAATATTCACAAAACAGTAAAAATTACTTTTACCTTTACGCTATATCATAATACTTTTTTAACAAAAAAGTGAAAGAACATCCCCTAAAAAGTTTTATTAAACGAACCTGCTCTCTTCTCAAGTTCTCTTCCCTTTCCCCTTCTCTTTCTCCAACTTTTTTTTTTAATCTCCTCAATTTTGCCAAACATTTGAACCAGAAAATTCTCTTCTCTATTTTGCTAAAACCACCCTATTTGTTTAATTTCTTATTTGGGCTTCCATTCTTAAAATTTGAGGATAGCTGGCGTGTCCTACAAATTCCTCATTTGAAAGTTCAAGCTTAGAGATTTTGCTCTTCCTGCTCCATTATAAGATTTAACTTTTTCTTTTTTCTAAGTATCATACTGAATTAATACCAATCAAGAGTGTGTTTAAGTGATTTTGAGGATAAAAAATACAATTTTAATCCAAAATGTATTGTACCGTTTAAGAGTGCATTTTTTATAAATTGCAATTTAAAACCATAAAAAAAAAATTTATTTTTTCAAATTACAAGCATAGAAGTTCATTTTTAAAAACACGATTTTAAAGATTAAATTGCGAGTTTAAAAGCTAAACTACATTTTTACCAAACGCTTAACTGTGTTTTTTAAATTTTTCTTTTTATAAAACACGTTTTAAAATTGCTATTTTTAATTCGCAATGTTTTAAAATAACAAACTCAAAGGAGCCTTGAAGTCTTCCACTCGACCATCCACTTAAGACATTTTCTACACCTAAACCTAAAATAGGGCTGCAATTGGCGCTTAGGTTGGGTTAAGGTCAATCCGACCTTGATGACTTGATCCTACTAATCCAAGAGCTGTTCCCTACTAGCAGTAACTTCCTTTTTTTGCGTTCTAAATTCTTCAACCCTGGCTCAGGCAACACAAGAGTTGAACGTTAGTTTAAAAAACCAATACAAAGATTGAAGTGACTGCTCGTAGGCTGATCTTGGTTCTAAGTTTTCAACCAAAGCTCAGGATGAATTAATCAGAATTTGTTGGCTCATGTTGGATTAAAGCTATTAATTATTTTATAAAATTTTGTCTTGGACCACGGCACATTGTTGCAAAATCTCTCCAACATGCAATACCCATTCTAGAGCATGTCATCTGGGGCAACTTATTGAGCAGCAGCCCTGACATGGTACAAAAGCTCACTGCAATCAACAACTTGGGGCATATTTCTGATTTCATATGCACACCACTTTGCCAAACATTTGTAAGCATTGATGGATTTACATTTTCTCCTGCTTTTATATCCTTTGAAGTTGACCTAGTGGTGTGCATATGAAATACAATGATTGGATTACAAATTCTAGCATTTGAGACTGTACAGCACAGCACACAACAGACAATGATGAGAGAGAAGAATAACTTTCCATATCCTTCACTTTACTTGGGCCCAAGATATACGTTGGAAGCTCTGTATCTGTCATCATAAAGCAAGAATGAAGATGAATGTGGATGTTGAACATCAAGATCCATTGCCTACAGTCAATAACATGAAGCAAAATTAAATAGTATGCAGAGAGTGGTTTTCTTCAAGAAGCGAAAACTGCCAGCCAATTTATTGGGATTGTTAAACCTCTACTTTTACTAACCTGCCTCAATTGAGTGGTGCTTGAGACGGACTCTTGGTATGGGTTATGGATTAGAGGTTCCTGCATGACAGTATATATACGGGTTGCATACAAGATATACTTCAAACTAACCAAACTGCAAATGTGGATAAATAACTACCTGTAATAGGTGAGATTGGCCAGGTGGATCATGTTGGTTGGAGAAGAAGTTTTGCGGTTGATAGATGTTAGGATTCGATTGCTGGTCCATGACCAGGTTAGATTGTTGGTAAATGCACTGAACCACCTGATTTGCTTCAAAATTGCACATACCCTGTGTAATGCAATTTGGAAGGGTAAACTTAATGCGCTAAAAAATAGAGGCTACACAAAATACGGATGAAGATTATTCGCTATAATTGCAATAAAGATCAGCAAAGTACCACCTGCATGATGGGATTTGCAGTTGTTGCTTGAGGTGAAATATATGCTGTTGGGGAACTCGAAATGAAGGTTACAATCGGTGGGGATGCTTCTATATTCTGAACTACTTTTGTATGAGAAACTTTTCCATTCATGGTGGAGATAGCCCTCTCCTTCTCTTCTGCTCCTTTTATGCTGTTCTCATCCTGATCATCAATTGCATTTCCATCCAGAAAAATTTCTGCATGTTCACTTTCAGATGCATTTGCTCCTGTGCTACTTGAGGTGATAGCTTGAGCTTCCTCAGGTTTTAAGTTCAAGATGTTCTCCACCCCTTCCATCATTTCATCAAGTTGTCTGGCAGCAAATTCAAATGCTTCCTCAGACTCAGAAGCCCTGGCTGATAACTTAAGTATTCTTTGGCACAAGTTTTTGTAACGGCTAGCAACAACCAACTTAGGATTATCTTGTATGGTGAACTCATAACTATCTCTCATGCTTCCTGACCTTCCATCTTTTGTCCATCTCTTCAAGATATATCTGGATGGGACGACCTTTATATTCCTATGATCAAGCACTTTTAGTGCATGGCTACATAGAAACCCAACATACTCATACTTCATACAACTGCAAATAACTGTATTATCAGAAGAATTGAATGTAACAGTGTGTTCTCGCACTTGCCGAAATGTATTTGCTTTGTACTCGAGCAATGACCCATTCTCACTGCACTTGTTAACAACAACATTTAAACTCTTCTCATATCCCCTCTGAAATACTTCAAATGCCCTTGGAGTGTAAACATCACTGGCATGCTTTAACAAAACCACATTTCCCATTAGTCTTGGTCTACATCTGCTCATTTCATCATTAGCTTCAGTTTCTTTGTATCGTTGCTCATCTATTACCCTTTCAAAAAACTTCAAGAAATGAAGAATATCAAGGTCAGAGCTTAATTGATTTCTCAAGTCATTAAATAAATACTCACCCAGATGTGAACCATTCATGTCAATGAAAAAAGTATTCCTACCATATACCACAGCCCATTTCTCTCTTTCTCTAAACATCCATCTTAACCACTCATTCTGCTGAAGACCATATTTGTCCACCATAGCTTCCCAGGCATGAATGAAATCCTCCTCATCCTTTTGGTAATAAATACAGCTCTTTAAATCTTTGGCAAAAGAATCGGTATCTTTTACTACATCGCTAAGGTGTTTGAGAGCATTCTGGTACATCTGCCATACACATATGCGATGGCTTGTTTCTGGTAAAACTGAATTGATTGCTTCAACAATTGCTGCATCTTGATCTGTGAGAATGGCCTTCGGCTTCTTCCCAGACATTGCTTCTATGAAAGTTTGAAATAGCCACTTAAAGGATTCAACAGTGTCATCATATAAGAGTGCAGCAGCAAATATCAAGACTTGTTTGTGATGATTCACTCCTAAAAATTGTACAAATGGCCGAAAATCTTTGTTTGTTCTGGAACTTGTGTCTAAACAGATTGCATCATTGAAATGGTCATAGTCCACTGCCATATTATCGTCAGCCCAAAATATGTTGGTTACCTTGTCATCAATATCAAGCTGTGTTGCGTAAAAGAATGACGGATTTTCAAAGTGCTGCCTTTGAAAATAATGCAACAAACGCCCTGCCTCTCCCTCCTTCATATCTCTTAACCTTTCAGATTGAAGATAATTGTCATAATCAATGGCAAGCTCATCAAGGGATTCCTGGACTTCAAATCCCCTTGTCATCGAACCAAATGCTGATTTGGTGCGTGATCCCAAATTATTTTCTAACCCAGCTTCAGCATCTGGAGAACAACTTAATTCCCTTTGCAACGGTAATGTTTGAGCCTTAGTGGGGTTTACATTGTCATGATTGTGTTGTGCTTCAAAATGTGTAACCTGATATTTACCATCAGGCTGACGAGTAATGATCATGTGTGCCAAGCAACCAGTTCTAGTTTCCCTTCTGTGTTTCTTCACATTAATATCTCTTTTGTCCTTCCTCCGGTAACCCTCTTTAGAGCAAGTGAACTTCCTAGACACCACCTGACCATGTACCTTGCTTCTATTTACCCAGTCTTTACGAACACTGAAACCTACCAATCTGGCATACTTGTTGTAGAATTTGTATGCGTTTTCATCTGATGCAAACTCTGTACCAATTTTTAGTACTGCATCTTTACTGGCTTCATCATTTAAGGAAAGACTGGACAGGGTGCTGTTACTATGGACAACTTTTGGGCTGCGACAGTCCTGCTCCATGTTCAAGTCCAAGTTATGTGATGCTTGAAGTCCCATATCCCTGTTCTCTTCAAGAGGACTACTTAAGCCATCATCATCCCCATCCATTGACCTTCATTAAGTGTGACACATGAGTAAAACATTAAAAAAATCAAAAACAGAAAAAAGAAAAAACAATATTACATATTTTTCTGTCCAGTAGAAACTGACAAATAAAATTAATTGATCACAAATCACCATCCACAAAGGTCTTTTAACTCTGAAATAGATATACCATAAACTTATTGGTGTGGCAAGAAGATCCATCGTATAGGGAAAATATGCTGAATAAGATGCCTAATATTTGAGTTTCGACCAAAAGTATGCGCACAAGAAAACTTGCATAAATGCAGGTAAGAAAACACACAGAGAGTAGAAATTTGAACATTTTCCTAAAATTTGTTCATTATAGATAATCCAGAAATAGTGATGACTTTTGGAATAAAACTCTTCAGTGAAATTCAAAGAAGTTCATGCTCAAAGTTCACATTAAAAAAAAAAAAAAATCATGCCTAACTTTGAGATTGAAGCTGAGATTGCAATCAATAGATTAAGAATAAAATCAAGCTAAAACTATCTTGAAAAGCAATACTAGAGTCAATTTGAACCATCAAGTAGATAAAAAGAAATTTTATATTTACAAATTCTGCATCTGCATTGGGATCCACTACTTTTCACCATTATCAGAATTAAGTTAATTATGTATCACGTTATCTAAGTCTACTCAAAGGCTTACCCATTTGTACTCTGCTTAATCTTCTTCTTGACAAAAGATATTCTTAAACATAAATAATTGTTTATATAGAGAAGAACCGCATGAACAAAATATGGTAACCCTAGAAACAAGTAGAGTCACAATGAATCCAGATAACGTCCATTAAAACATAGACTCTGCAAATTTATTTACTTTTTCTGCCTTTTGTTCAAACTGTGAACATCTTTCCATGTATATGTAAGAGATAAAATGCATAAGAACTTAATATTCTTTCAAACCAAATCCTTTGTCCTTGTCTAACATGATATATCTCCTCTTAAGCTAATTAGACACCCCATGAAACTGCTTTCACCGATGTGAAGAAATGGCACCTTGTCCACAGTCCTAGAAGAGTTGTACCCTCACAAAAGAAACAACAAAACATTTTCTTGGAATATTTCTAAGTATTCACTTATTTCAGCCAGTTTAGGGCCTTTGAAATTCACATTCAATACAAAACTTATTGGGAGCTCCAACTTCAAATGCAAACTTGCTTCCTTTTGCTCACAAACACCCAGACTTTCTCAATTAACAATAATCAAATTCCGGGCTTAACAAATTTTAGCAGCCAAATTTTTTGGTACAAGAGTTGAGAAAACTGCACAAACCACAAGACTTCTTAAAGCGCTACACTTTCACTGAACCATACTGCATTAGAATCCCAATAGCTCAAAGCATAGTTTCATATCTAGCATACTCCATAAAAACAAAAGCTAAATTCAAAAAAAAAAAAAAAAACTAATTGACGAGGCATAGGCACATTCATGCAACCAAGTGCTTTAATTCAAACGTTTTGAAATCAGAGAGAAGGAGAGAGAGAACCTGAGGCGTTGATCTTGGAATTAGGGTTTGAGCTAAAAGGTTTTTAAATTACGGTAGCTTTTGTGTTCTTTGTCGCCGGAGAGAGGGAGAATCGACGCTCTCTGGGTGGAACGGGTTCGTTTGGGCCCGATGGGTAGGATTCGAACCAGTTGTTTGTTTCCGGTAAAAAGGAAATCTCAAATTCCAAGTCCTGAAGTCCCTCCAAATTCAGGAACTTTTGGGTGTACTAGTGTAATTTCAAAAAAATGCAGGAGTTTCCTATAACTATAGAAACTATGTGGATGTCATGCAGGACATGTGTACATGCCCCAAATTTCATATGGTCTTGTTTCTCATTGCCATGTGCTTCCAATAAAAGTAGAAAATACTCGGTATGTAATAGCAAAAAATACACTTATTTTCTTTGTACTATTATTTTATTGTTAATGTCTCTCTAAACTATCAATTGAGTTAATATCTTCCCTAAATTAAAGAAATTTCCTTCAAAATGAGTTGAAAAAGATTCATCCAATCTAATCTAATAAATTGGTCAATGTCTTACAACATGTAAGAAGTACGTATTTTCTTTAATATGCTTAACAATTGTTAACCCTCCAATCCACTAATGTCTAAAATGTCTTCTCACCCTTAGTGCTTAAGGTCTAAAATTTGCACTCACCCAAACACATAAGGAATTTACATGAAAAAAACAAAAAAGGGATGCTCTAAGGCTAGGGTTTTTCACGAGGGCAAACAACCCATGAAAGATATAACACAAATGCATATATGACACAATAGACTGAAGATGCAAACATTTGTCCAATATTTATTATGAGAGACCATTTTATACAATATCTATTGTTAATACTGAAAATTAACAGCCTCGATACAGGATCCCTACAAGACAGCCAAACATCAGAGTGGCACCACCACCTTTGATGCTTAAGTCAATAAAGGAATGAGGGAGAGAATGAAAGAGATAGATGGAAATTAGAGTCTAAGAGTGTACCTTAGCCTTACCTTTGACTAACCTTATATAAACGAGGTTTGGTAGACGATCTTCTCTTCTTTATGAGAATGATTTATTACGTCCTAATTACAGGGATTTCGAATTTACGAAATCTTTGGTCGTTACAAGATATTTGGCCGTTATGAAATCTGTGGCCCAATGAGAATTGAAATGTGAATATCTTCATTCCATCTATGATTAAATTACTTTTTCTAATTAAAATTAGAAGAAAAAAAGGTTTCCTTTGTGGAGGATCTATAATCTCATAGTTGCACCACCATTGCCTACCATCCATACGACTGCATTATAGATGGTCCGGCAAAATCTCATCTTCCTCCATTGTGAAAATTTCTCTTTCCTTAATTTTTTTGAAAAAATTTGTTGAATGAGACTTGAGACATGGATGTGATGTTTAGAGAAAGAAACCCCCCCCCCACCCCCCCCAATCTTTCTCTGTTTCTTCATAGAGTATTTATTGGGAGTAAGGAGATGGCATATTCTGAAGTTATAATCTTCATGTACTTACTGAACCTCTTTATCACATACACATTTTTCTCTAGTGATATCTGAATCCCCAAATTCACTGGTGGCTCTTCATGAGGTCACACGATGAATATCTTGCACTGATATCAATTTTTCAGAACATGTGAGAAAGAGAGAAGGGAGAAGAAAGGTATGGAGTTGAGTGACTCTTGAACTCCTATGTGTTTGGGTGAGTCAAAATTTCAGATGTTAGGTGACTAACGGGTGAGAAAAACATTTCATACGTTAGTGAATGGGAGTTAATGATTGTTAACATGTTAAAAAAAATATGTGTCTATCACATATTAGAGGATACTTGGCAATTTATTAGATTGAGTTGGAGAAAATTTATGTTCTCCTTAAACTACAAAAAATTGTCAATGTCTTTTATATTGAAGTCATCTTATAGAAAATTTATGTTCTCCATAAATGGGTTGTTTTACTTACCAATGTAAAGTTATTGTGTGAGAAACGCAACATAGATATTTCATATATGAATGCTCATTGTGTTGAGAAACAAGGTCGAGCTCACCATCAACAAGCCAATTTTACAATTGGGCATCATTATCACATGGATATTTTTTGTACCATAATAGATTCTCAATTGTAATAATTATATTACCAATTTAGTGAGCATGCGGTGTAGTTGCTTATTTTGAGCTTAGCTCTTTATCCTCGAGTTACTCGTGAATTTTTTAAAATCGATAATATTTGTTAGTTGGTAAACAAGTTTTATCCACAGGACTTTACTAATCTTGAAAAAGAACAGTTGGAAATAAAACTTTACCATTATGAGCATAATATAGTTCAACATTCAGATATTTAAGGACTGTCAAATATTTCTGAATTGTGTCAATGGTTAGTTAGCACCAGAAAATCAACTATCTTCTAACTTGTTTTTCGAGTTGTTGTACTTGTGCTTACTTCAACTATCTTCTAACTTGTTTTTCGAGTTGTTGTACTTGTGCTTACTTTCCCCGTTTTTACCCCAACTACAGAACAAGCATTTTCAGCCATAGATATTGTCAAAACTATGCTTCATAACAAAATTGAAGATGAGTTTCTGATGGATTCTTTGATGTTGTACATCGAAAGAGAAATTGCTGCAAAATTTAATACAGATTCAATCATAGATGATTTTCGGGATGTAAGAGAACGAAAGGGTTCCATTTAGATAGGTGTTTGTGCTGAAATTTAAAATGTATTTTGAAACAATTATTTTGTGTCTTATCTTTTGTTTTGTTTTTTTTTGTTAACACTGAATTGATGCTAATTTTGTTTTTACATATTTATTTAATCTTCAATCTTAATATATATATTTATCATTCATGCTTTGGCATCTATTTAATGTATGTTAAATTTATGTCTTGGCCCATGCCCATAATACTTTCCGACTCGGTTCATGAGCATAAGGTTTCTATTCAAGAAGGCTAAAGCCATGCATTTTCAGCTTTAGCACTCTGGGTTGTCATCTACCATAGTCTTTGATTAATAATATGTTTAATTATAGATCTCATTTTAATTGGTCCATAGGTTATATCCTAGTAGACAAGAATCCTTTATATTTCAAATGAAATGGATAGTATCCATTTGATGGTCAAAATTTAAAGGTTATGCATTTGACAATCTACATGATTCTACATTCTTTAGGCTTTTTTGAAGAAAAAAAATGTGCCAATGTTGACTTGATATCAATCCAGCATCAAATGGATGCGTTAATGAGTTTTTGTTTTATAGCAATTATATATTAGTAAGTCTCATGAAATGGACTTCTTTTATTTAAGTAATTAAGCACTCCATTTCATTATCTAATAACAAATTTCAGAAACTACTCATTCGATATATGATTCCTCTTGAGCCAAAGTTTATTTTCTTTATTTCATTATAACGCCATACCACTGCTTGGTTAGTGTTTGTAGATCAGAGATTCAGAAAACATTAACGAGAGAACAAGGAAAGAAAGACAACCATAAAACTTTAACATTTATTCGCTAACCAGTCTCGTACCACTTCATTCCTTAATTTGTACCTGTACATGGGAAAAATAAAAATAAAAATGCTAGGACGTAAAGTCACCATTACTACTATATAAAACAAAAAATGAATAATTTCACTTATCCCTGAATTGTCACTCTTTTTGCAATGTCTCCTCAAAGATCAAAACCTCTTAATTTAGTGAATTGAACTTCCATTTTTTTTTTTTCAATTTCCCCTATCTGTTAAATAATTTCAAAATTCCCCAAATAGCTTTTATATATATATATATATATCAAAAAAATTTAAAGATTCAGGCATGAGTATTTTTGTAAATTCCATTAAATTCTAACCAGCACCTAAATCATTGCAATTTTTTTCTTTTTTCTTTTCCCTACAAAAAGAGAGATATTTTGAGAATTTTTACACCCCTTCATTAGGATTTTTTTAAATTCTAACTGATGGAGGAAATTGAAACAACTTGAAAGTTCGATATACTAAATTAAGTGGTTTTGAACTTTGAAGGAGACATTACAAAATGGGTGATAATTCATAGAGTAAGTGAAGTTATCCCAAAAAACAAAAAATAATGCAATGCATAAGTGGCATTACCGCAGGTTAGGGGAGGGAGATTGCATTGGGCAGGAAGCTGCGCTGCAATCCTAAGAGTGCTACAAATGCAGTCATGGTGCACTTCTCGGAGTGCATCACAGCAGTCAGCGTTAGGCATGGTGATGGTGGCACCTGGCACGACATAGGATGCACAAACGTTGAGGTTGTTCAGCTCATTCGTGCAGCTCTGTGCTTGAGCTGTCTGGGTCTTCACAGCTAGTGTCACGACCAAAAAGAGCAATGCAGCTTGAGAGCTAAGAGAGACAAGGGACTTGAGAGCTGCCATCATCGATTGGTTTGTTTAATTTGTGCAGCTATTAAGGTGGTCCATTTATAGTACATAGAGTTGAGTAATAAGAGGTGAGTCATTGCATGAGTTAGCTAACTTGCTATTAGGTTCACCACAGTTTATGGGGGGCGGCTTTTACAGCATGAGTAATGATACATGTCAATCTCATGTCTATTCAAAATTGATGTAATTTTTAAAATTACCATTAGATTATAAAAACCACATCTTTTTGCGTGGACACAAGATGGACATGAAGTTAACTTGTATCATTACTCTTATAGCATATATTTAGAAGAAAACTTTTTGTTGCAGAGAATTAATATTTGTATGGATTTAAATTCTTGAAGAGAAAAATCTTGCATCGACTTTCCACCAATAGTATAGAATTTATTAGGGTGACTTATTAGTAGATCTGTAATTTCGACATAAACCATATAGTACACTGAATTATATAAATAAATTAACAAGAAAATTACATTTTACCCCCTAATATTTGAGGAAATTTTTAATTTAACTCCTAATATTTAAAAATTTGCAATGTTCCCCTACTGTTTGTTAAAAAATTCAATTCAGCCTTTTTGTTAGCTGAAGCCGTCTCAGTTGACAGAAATTACTGATTTTTACTTGTTTCCTCTTTTTTTTTTTTTTAAATAATAATAATAATTCATAATTAAAAAAAAAAAAATATGAAGTGAAACATAAAAATCAAAATTTTCATCAATTGAGACAGCTTCAGTTGACAGAAGAGCTAAATTGAATTTTTTAGCAAATATTGAGAGGGTACATTGCAAATTTTTAAACATTAGAGGCTAAATTGAAAATCCTCATAAACATCGGATGGGTAAAGTGTAATTTTTCCTAAATTAACATACTTTGAGCCATCTTTTAAATAAATTATTCATTGAGCTATCTTTTAAATAAATAAATTAAACCTTTGAGAAAGCACCAAATATTAGCTTAAGTGTTTCATTATATGTTCTTTACAGCAAAATTGTCTACAGAGGTTGACCATGATACAATTTAAATGAGCACCTTAATCTTCTATTTCCTTATGCATGTTTGTACATTACTTGGGGGATTTCGCAAATTTGTATGCATAGGTGAAAAGAGCAACAATGACCATTTATTTAGTATGTCAAATTGATGTTTTACCCATTCAGAGTCATAATTATTGTTGGGATAGTGTTCAGGCTAGTGACGTGTCAACACCTGCAAGACAATAAATAGTGAAGTCAATAGCTTGTCGGAGTGGACTGGCAAGAGATATCTTTGATGGCTAAGTCAATATTCATCTTGAAGAAGTGATAGATAGATCACAATGTGTGACAAATTTGTGCCTGACGAGAATTCTTGTGGGGGGGTATTTGTGAAAATTAAATGTTATTTTCAACATAAAGGAATAGTTATTCCACTTTTTTTTTAGAAGAATAATTATTCCATTTCATGGATATAATCCTTATATCAAAGATATCATTAGGTTACATTTGGTACGCAGAATGACTATTTCATTGAAAAAATAAATAGCTTTTACTAGAAATTGAAGAAGATGGAATGGATTAGCCTTGGAATAGTCATTCTCATGACCATGAGGGAATTACTATTTTAAGTATTAAAATATACGTATATTTTAACATCAATGTTATTTTATTGTACTTCTTCCATTCTAAATAAGGCTATTTATTTTTTCTAATATAATAGTCATTCTACATATCAAACGTACCCTTAATGATTTAGATATAGAGTCTACAATACTAAGCCCAAGATAAAGTTTCATAACCAAATATCTTGTAAGGTCGCCTTATATGTAATACTCCAAAGGTTTAATCAAGGTTAAGTTATCCTTGATTAGAGTTAATAGGATGAGAAGGTTGCTTTAAAGCTAGATTTTTAGACTTTTCTAGCTCACACAAATGTTTGTGTAAAGACAAGAACGTTCGTATATACAGTACACACATACATTTATGTAGGATACACGTACGTTCGTGATTGTGTCATTTTGCATTGTTCATCTCTGCGCGCGCAACAGGTCATGCACTTGGTGTGTGTGTGTCAGTGAAGGACACACAAGCATTCATGTAAAGCTATATACATTCGTGTAGCCCAATTTTAGAGATTATTCAATAGTCTTTACCCAGACGTTCTAGCACTATAAATACCCCTCATACCTCAACTCTTTAGAATATTTTCGCCGTATTTGTGAGTAACTTTTGATAGTGTGTGTGAGTGCGGGAGATTCTTGGAAGAGAGGAGGAACTCTTGAGCTTTGTTCTTCAATGTAGGGTAACCTCTCAACCTTAATTTATTTTTCACAGTTTTGTTTAGATTTATGTTTTTATTTTTCGAGCTTTAAGTTTCAATTTTAGAATTATTTGCTAGGATATGTTTTTAGTTTATGACATAAGAGTTTTAAGCCTTGAAACCCTAGATTTACCGTAGTTTTATGTGGTTAGACATTCATTAGTTTGCATGTTTGCATTAATTTATGTTTTTTGCCTTTAATAACCTTGTTCAGACTTTAGGAAGCACCATTAGAGATTTAGAAATGCTTGATAAACTAAAAACAACTTTTTGGTCGATATAAAAACGTTTGTCACTGTAGCAGAAACGTTCGTGTGTTACAAATAAGTTCGTGTTTCCTACAAATACGTTCGTGTGTCAGGCAAAATGTCAGTTTTTGGTTGGTTAAGGCTTGTAAGTGATTTTTACATAGTTTTAGACTAATGAAAATATCATTTCTCAGATTCGAAAGTTGGAGATCCCTTGGAAGATTATTTGGTTGACCCCTACGACACAAGTGAGTAAACTCACATGGATACTTGTTATTATTAATTTTCATATAGCATGATTATTTTTTATATATACAATGTTCATATTTACAACTCTCATGAAATGTCTACTTATGCTTAACTGTGAACTCCATTTGTGAAAAAGACTGATTAATGAAATTATAAGCTGTGAAAAACATGTATATAAAAGACGATGAAAGATTAATGTGCATATATTGTATGACATGATACCTCGTTTTGAGCAAAAAATGGCAATGAGCTTACCATTATTACAAGCTAACCCTATGGTCAAATTATTTATGGTTGTGTGTGTACCGTGGATCCAATGGTTATAATTTTGTGACCGGCGCACCATTTTTTGAGTGAGGTCATTGTTACAGCTTTGTTAATTAGTGTGGGCCACCCGAAGTCGAACTTAGTTGGACTGCTAGTCTAAGACGATATATTTGCCCAATGTCCGGGGCACCGGAATTATACCAGAAGTCCTACAAGGACACATAAACCTTGCAGAGAGCGTTAATGTCTCAGGTAGACCATATTGTTTAACATATCGCATATTCATCTAAATTATCATTTATCTTATATTGTACTATCATGTTATTGTTTTATGAAACAGAATACCTTGCATATCTTTTTTATAACTGAGTTCACAAAATGATAACATGTACACCATGTGTACTACTATTCACTAAGTTATGGACTTAAGTTTGTGTCTTTTCCACCTATAAAATATGTATTGTTTTATAGATAGTGTAGACAATGTCATATCACTCGAGGGATACTGTCCAGATGGAAGGCATACTTAGGATGATTTTTGAGGAGTTAGACCCTGTTTGGTCAAGCAAAATATGGAGAGCTGGAGGGGAATCTCATTTTGATATTATAGACATTGGCTTTATGCTCTATCTTTTGAAGACTAGAGTCTGATTTTGTTGTTAGAATTTATGTTATGATTTGCTTAAACCTGTATTTCATTGATAATCGGCCTTTGGTTATACTTTTGAGATATAAGATGATATTTTTATTTTCGTATATTTTGATTGTGGTTTATTAGTTGCTATCTCTAGTTACATAAGAGACAAGTTTTCTGTTGTAGATACTCTCATTTTCGAGAGTGTATGATCCCTGAGTTTTAATCGGTTAGAGTTAAGACTGGAAGACAAACTGCTAAGCCATTTATTAGTTAAATGATTTTGCCTGGACATTACATCATAACATGCCATAAATTAAGCTTTCATGGCATAAAAAGCTTTAATTTGTTTTACACTCTTCTATGACACAATTTCAATTAGGGATGAAACCTGATACTTATCTAGGGGTTCGCACAGATACAATTTAAAGAATAAAATATAAAAAAATGTATTTTTTGACAATTGTATTAGTAGTAGAAGCGGGTTCAACTTGTGAAGCATCAACACTATTTTTCCTTGAGAAATGATTCGGTAGTTTTTTTTCTTTCTATTTTTCCATATGGTTCAACCTAAGTTTTCAATATAAGAAGTGAAGCATGTGACTTATGAATAACTCAAAAAGTAATGTTCAAAACTACTTTATCAATTTTGATATTCTAATTTAAAGTAATACTATTTAAATATTGGCAACGAAAAAGGAAAATTAATAACAAGAAATGACAAAGCATCAATAATTAAAGATAGAAAATTTGAAAGAACAAGAAAAAAGAAAAATCAATAATAAGAAAATAATAAAGCATCCTGTAAATTTATGTAAAGATCTAAAAAAATGAAAAACCAAAAATAGGCAGTGAAATAAAAAAATATAAAAATAAAAACTTTAGAGAGAGAAAAGGGAGGGGGGAGGCTTTGAAAGAGATAGAGGCTATTCCTGCTGTTTCATATTTCTTTTTATCCTAGTTACATGTAATTTTTTATTTTCAAACTTTTTATTTTCTTTCTTGTGTGTGTGTGTGTGTGTGTGTGTGTGTGTGTGGTGGGGGGGGGGGGGAAGACTTTCAAGAGATATCATAATGTTGACTTCAAACTATCAACAAACTTTATAAAATTTAAATCAAAACATTGAATAATCTCAAGGTACTCACTATATAATTATAGGTTCACATATAGGCATTGTTTGTTAACACTTTAACACCCAATTATCTATTGTCGTAAATTGTGCACTGTCTCAACAGTGCACTTATTCCGATAATAAGTTAGAAGTGTAACAGCTTTGACAAACAAAGCCATAATGTTTAGAGCGTTGAGGATAATACATATATTTATCTACTTTCTGTGATCCATATTTGGATTATTTTGAATCTTCCAAGCATTCTTGCATTTGTTTCTACTTAGTGTTAATTTTAGAATATTGACTTTTACTTAATTTGTCACCTTTGGCAACCAGGGCTTGATTTGAAGAGCAATTTTTCATTTGAATTTTTTATAAAACTTTTGTTCATATAGCCATATAGGTGTTGAGATAAGCCATGAAATCTTGTCTTTTTTGATAGATTGTAATACCAAGTACAAAGATGCATTTATTATATCCTTCCGTCCAAAGTTCTCAAATGCAATAGACTAAAGTCTCTAGTAACAAGTTATATAAATCAAGTATATTTTTCGTAAAATTGAAGGAAGTAATAGTATCATTTCTTTATCTATATTCCAACTTAAGAAAATTGATTTTAACTTTTACATAATTTGATGTCGAGTAATGTTACTATTCACACATATTTCACATAGACTGACATGACGTATTAAGTGGGTTTTTTTTTTTAAAAAAAAATATATAAAAAGCTATTTAAAATACGCTACGTCAACCAATATGAAATAGTTGTAAAGAGTAGTACATTTTACTCTTTGATGCCACTCCAAATTGAAATGCGCTACCCATGAAACCCCATTTGGCAACGCTTTTTAGGTTAAGATTTTGCTTTTTAGCAAAAAAACAAAAGCAATTAATAAATAACTCAAAATGCAAACTATTTTCACTTTTAAATCACATCACAACCATAAAGCAAAAAGTACTCTCTAAAATTTTGTGTCAAATCTCTTAAAAGTTAAATCTCACATTTGGTTGTGGATTATGATGGTATTACATAAAGAGTAATGTTAGAATAAAGACTTTTATTGAATTTTAATCCAATTGTAATTTTAAATATCACATCACATTTGGAGTGACAATAGATGGATACGAATCTTCCTTCTAAATTAGTCTTACATAAGTGTCAAGTCTTATATTGATTCCTAGTAGGTAAAATTAAGCTTTATAAATGATTGTAAAGAATTCAAATTGTAATTTTGACCGCTCATTTTTTTAGTAATAACGCAGATGTAACTATATTTTAACATGGTTCTAACATTTTAGAGACATGCTACTCCTCCATCTCTCATTTATCTATTTTTCAAAGTTACTATTGAATCTGTAGGACCTACATGTGGGCCCTATAACTTCAATGGTGAATTTGAAAAAAGAAAAAAAAATATAGATAGAAATAGACAGAAGATGGATGAGAGATGGAAAAATAATATTTCTCCACATTTTAACTTCTAGATATTAGGGTCATTCAACTTATTAATCTTCTTGTTTGATGGGAATGGTGTTCACAAATCTCCCTGCCGAAGATTAACCAAATACTTCTTGACTTAATGGTAAATTGGCGTTAAATATCGTTTTTTGTCATCTCACCATATATGCATCTATAGTGAAGTTACTCTCCAAAAGTGATGTTTAGCTAAATTTCGACTAATTTTTTTTGAAAATCTTCATTTATCAAGCTCTCTACTCATTCTCTATTATAATTCTCGTCAAATTTAAATTCTATATTTGGAGAAACAATCTTTTTACCTATCTCATTTTTACATGCACATTTTTATATTAATTTCCTCTCTCTCTCTCTCTCTCTCTCTCTCCAACTGAAATATACCAAAACATTAAAAATTATATTTTTTTTTGAAGTTCATAAATATTTATAGATTTTGATTAGTAGTGCTCTTAAAAAGTGGCAAATTTAAATAGTAAAAATGGATTTTTTTTTTTTTAGCTAAACTAGGAAGAGCTCACTAAAAATACCCTCATTACAACTGAGTCATTGATATAATTTCCAATGGTCCAATAAAAGCGATATTAATATAACATCACAATTCTAAAAAAAATGATATTGACCAAAAGAATCAGTAAATCACAAAAAGGAGGAAAAAAGAAAAAAAGTAAAAAAAAAAAAAAGTAAAATGTAAGCTGGAAATTGGACAGAAGATCTAATTTGTTTTGCCGGGTTCTTCTTGGTCAGGAGGAGGAGCTGTCCAATATTTCTTCACTGCAACTAAAAGCTTCTCTCTCCGATGAGGCCCATCTTCATGGTCAACAATTTGACTCTCCCAGTCCATTCTATCAATAATATTCTTGATCTTTATCACTAGATCCACATCATCCCTGAAGATTACACTTCCTTCTGGTCTCAAAATTCTGTCCATCTCCAGTAGAATGTCTTCCATTTCACATCTATAACACAAATATACCCAAGTCAAAAAACATGTTATTTACCTGTCCAGTAAATGGACAGAGAAAAAGAACATCTTATTTACCTGTCCTTGTAGAGACTGAACACAGAATCAGCGTGAATAAGATCATAGGTTCTTGGATAAGTAGACATGGCTTCACACCTGCAACCAAGAATTAACTTATGAATCAACCCAAAAAAAAAAAACAGAACAACCCAAATAAAAACAGAGCAACCCAAATAAAAACAGAGCAGAAGTATACCAATTCTGGTATGTTCCGATCAATCCCCGTTCATATATGACTCCAAGGGTGTTAACCTTTGCCTCAACAGGAACCGCATTCATAACCCAAAGAGGGTAATCAATTAGAGCAGCGGCGAAGCCACCCAAGAAAGCATTCATGTCCAAAACATTTCGGTACCTCCCAGGTTGTCCCAATTGATTGTTCACAATCTTATAATACGACACCCTCTTCTTCCATAGCTCTACATCTTGCTGGAAAACTTCAGCCGTCACGCCTTCCACAGTTCCCCGGCTAATTCTCGGCGGAATAGCGTGTAACCTCTCCGGCCATTTTGCCAGCTCTCCGCCGGCTATTTCTTGATTATTGGAAACTTCCGGCAGGGGTGTCAAACAAGTCTCCATTTCTGTATACCAGGCCCTGTCAGGATCTTGGGCCGGGCAGAAAGGCGGGTTCTGCTGGGTCAGTTTTCGGTTGACTTTGCAGTTCATGTGATTGGTGGGTTTTTGCCATATGGCAATATCATCCCTCTCGACCACCTTTTTCCAGCAAAGGCTTATGGCGACATTCTCAATGGTTGTCTGTTCGGCGTTGAGATCCTCCCGCGTTCTTTCCCAGCCTTTCCAGTATTTGTTCCAGCGGATTGGCGGGCCGGACAAAATCCAGTACCCGCCGGGCCGTAGAACACGATCAACTTCAATCAAATAAATCCCACCTACGACAACAAAAAGAAAAAAGAAAAAAGAATTGAATGAAAAATAGGTATATATATTTAAATTAAATGTAATGAAAAATTTATAAAACCTCCTAAACTTTCATGTTTAGGTTATTAAACTTTTAATTTTTTTTATGGCATTTTTAAAGTTTAAAAACTATTAATTTTGGTTATTGAACTTTTAATTTTTTTTTTTAATATTTTACTCAGTTAGAATTTTTTTGTTAAATCATGTTAAAATTTCAAAATACCTTATTTTTTTTATTAAAATAAGTATAATTTTTTTTTAAAGATTCAGTCATGAGTTTTTTTTTGTAAATTTTGACCGAAGCTTAAATCTTTGCAATTTATTTTTTTCTTTCTAAAATATATATATATATATATATATATATTAAAAATTTTGACTCTCATTCATTCGTTAGGATTTGATAGAAAATTTTAGAGAAAGAAAAAAAATTAAAGAAATTACAAGTTCAATAGCTTAAATTAAGAGTTTTTAAACTTTAAAAATGTTATTTTAAAACGTGTAAAAATTCAAGATAGTTTTATAAAGTTTGTCTTATATTTAAATTAAATGGAATCATATTAATATGTGTAAAATGTGAAATGGGATTTATACCATATTGGCCCCATGGAATGAGGCAGCGAGAGCAATGGGCCATGTCAAAAGATCTGGACGGGTAAGGAAGACGCTTGGACGCAATAATTCCAATCAAAGCAGGAACTCCTCGCTCGAGAGCAAATTGCACTTGGGCTTCGTGGGTGTCCCTCGGCGCGAACGACATTGTCAATATGTTACGCGATAGAAGATACGCTCCCCAACTTGCAACCTGCACCGTTAGATCAAGTTAAACAATTAATTTTCAAATAAAATAACCTAAACGATCCATTACGTAGATAATTAATTTATAAGTAACGGATACGCTCCCCAACTTGCAAACTACACCATTAGATCTAGTTAAACAATTAATTAATTTCAAATAAATTAACGGAGACGATCCATTACATAATATATATTTAATTAATATCTTCTTCACTGAAACCCTTCGATTTCTCCCATATTTAGTCATTGACCCATATATCTGACAAATGACAGGCTGTTGGTACGTGGTACGAGATAATATCTTAGTCAGATTCTGCCGATCCCATTAAATGTAATCTTTAATTAATTCAATTACTATATTAACCCAATATTTAAACTTCAATTTTCTTGCACTTGACCAATCATCATAAAGTTTATATAATACTAATGTCTCCTTATTAAATTCCATAGAACAAGACAACTGATGTACTAATTCCCACACAGCATGAGTTACTTAATTGACATATCTTTTTTGCCGGCCATCCTGGTTCGTAATTGGCATATAACAGTTCAAAATTTTTTGAAAATTTTA
Organism: Betula pendula; assembly: GCA_900184695.1. Classification (NCBI taxonomy): domain Eukaryota; kingdom Viridiplantae; phylum Streptophyta; class Magnoliopsida; order Fagales; family Betulaceae; genus Betula; species Betula pendula. Next base: position 85,244 of record FXXK01000747.1, on the reverse strand, counting down.
TTGTTCAAAATGCAGATTTTCAGTCTGATTCATCTTTGATTTTAATTTTATAGTTTTTTGTAAAAAATTTTGTACATAACCCAAAGTCCAGATTATACGCTAGCTTCTATTAAATAATTAAAAAAAAAAAAAAGCTTACCCCACAGCCGGTATCAATGGCGGTCCGAATAGAGCCATCTTGGAGATTAATCAACTTGCCAATATCGTCAATGTACGCGTCAGCACCATTAGGGAACATGGTGCCGCCTCCCGGAAACTTGAACTTGTCCCCTTCATATCTGATCCAATTCTGCACCGCCTTCTCCACCGTCAATTCCTTGTGGGGAACGTTAGCGTACCACGCGAGATCCCGGCTCGCCGGCCACCCGAACGGGTTCCTGTATCCGTACGGCGCCGGCACGCGACACTTCAAGAGCTCACTCTTCTCCGGGCAGTGTCTCTCCCTGTAAATCAGCCTGTCTCTGCTAAATCTAAGCGATCTGTTTGCGTCCTCGCATGGCGTGTACTCGCTGTACGCGACTTTGCATGGAGGGTACGTTTTACGGTAGGTGGGGCCGCCGGTCTCGTCGAGGTTGTGGTGGGCGTTGAAGTCGAGTTTGGTGTTGTTGTTGCTGTCGTCGTTCGTGGGGATGCATGGGGCGTTGGCGGTGGCGGACCGGATGGGGACGGTGGAGCCGCCGCGTTGCCAGGCGCCGAGGAAGTAAGAGATGATGCAGAGGAAGACGATTAGAGAGTAGAGGTTGGTGCTTTTCCAGGAGAAGAAGGAGCCGCAGGTGGGCTTTGAGGATTTGGAGGTGGGATGGTATGGCTGTAGGTTAGAGTTTGCCATAGTGACTGTGTTTCTTTGTTTCTTTCTCCCTAAGGATTCATGTATTTATGGTGAGATTTTGGCTTTCGGGGGCAGTGAGATCAAGATGTGGAGGGGTTGACAAAAATAGTTCGGAATCAAGTTGGTCATGTGAGTGGTGGCTTTTTGTAATTTTTAGATGGGTTTGTGGTAGCTACCTGGAAGGTGACGTAGGCTGACAATTTTTTACTACTGAACTTATAAATTTGATAAGAATTATATATAATCAGTGGGTTTGAGTCGAAGAGTTTAATTTGTTTAATTAAATAAATTGAATTAGGGTTAATTTATATAGTATTTTTATACTAATGTTTCGATATGACTCAAATTTAATTTACGACATAAAAAATAATAATTTTTTATACGACTTACGAACTTCATACGAATTTAATACGAAATTAATAGATTAAAGCTGAAGAGTTTCACTCGTTTAGTTAGACGAGAAGCCAACATGTGAATTCGTTTAGCAATAGGTTCTGCAAAACTCTCTAAAAAATTTACATCAAAATATTTTAATTTTTTATATTTCATCAATCATTTTTTAATAATTTTTTTTTTTCAATTTTTATATTACATCAATAACTTTTTATTACTATTTAAATAAAAAATTCACAAAAAAAAAAACATCAATCACTACTTATTACCATTCAAAACCCAAAAATTCCAAAACATTTTACTAAACAAAAGCCGAATTATTGGCTCTCCCAATAAGAAATCGAGAGAATTGGGTTTACCAATGAAAGGGCGAGAGATGATAGGTGGGATGGTTGTGAGGAAGAGGCAACGACAGTAAATGAGTAGATTTGGCATACTAGAATTACCCAAAAGACATTAATATTGAACAATTTGGGCAGTGAAAAGATGTTGACCTTATTTACTAAATTAGACAACCTTTTTATTAAATCGCTGTTAATGACATGGGATTTGTGGGCCTGAGCTTGATTATATCATCCTGTCCAGTACACATATCCCCAGTTGCGTATTGTATGTAGTTTCATTTTTTAGGTTGCACCGCACCAATCGGATACGTGGGTTCTTTTAGATCATTAGGAGGGTTTTTGTAAAGGAAATTAATGTTATTTTAATGACTTTGAAACCACAAAATTTTGGTATTAATTAAGAGCCAGAACTTTGTAGAGTGATCATAAACAAACTGTCGAAGACTAGCAATTGGGTTTGCATTGAATTTTGCTGAAAGGAAACTCCAGGTCGGGGAGTCAACTCTCCGTAACAGTACTATAAACCTGTATTAATAATATCAATATAATCACTATTATTATACTGCCGTTTTAGTCTTGGATGAAGACCGATCTAGAGTGGTGGCCGGTGGCATTTCGGGGAGTTGCTGGCTGGGTGAATACCATCTGAAGCCCTCACATATATAAATATAAATAGTCTCGACTGTCGAATAATATATAGTTGCTAAGAAAAAATAAAAAAAGAATAATGTACGTATAGTGACTCACAGCTCCGGCACTACGGAGCAAGGACTAAAAGACATTCATCAATTACTTTCTTGTTAGTAAAGACGACAAAATAAACCCAAACGGCCAAACTTACCCCAAAAGGGGAAAAGGAGATGGACTATATTGTTGAAGGTTTTTCTGCAGTGCGCTTTTCTCTCGAAAAAGAAAGACTTTTTTTTGTTTTTTTTTTAATCTCTGAAGATTTAATTAAGAAAAAGAAAACTTTAGAAGCCCAAGGTTTAGAAAATGAAATAATAATTAACTTCGTCTGCTCGAGATCCGTTCAAATTACAGAAGAAATACCTAGTTTTATAATTGCTTGGAGAGTACTGTACTTGTAACGTACGTGTTAACCACTCTTTCTTCTTTTCCATGATCTGGTCTCCAACAAATCACGTAGCGGGGCGATGAGCATGCCACATTTTTAGTCAACAAATCAAGTACTATTACAAACAAAATTAAAAAAATCAAGTACTACTTAATTATGCTAAAAAATAAAAAGAAAAAGTTCACATTCTCTTCAAATTATTATCCAATTGACAATATTTTTTTAAACTTTTAATTGTGACAATGTCTCCCCTAAGAACGAAAATACCCTTAATAAAATTAAAAAAAAATTCTTTAAAATAAAACTAAAACGAAAAATTTAAAAAAAAAAAAAAAACTACATTCATAAGGACTAGAAAAAGACAAATAAACAATAAAAAACAAAATTATTTTTTAAAAAAAAAAAAAAAACTAACAACCAATTGGACAAATTCAAGAATAAAAAAAATAATAAACATTTTCGTTTACAAAAATTATAATTATTTTTTTAAAAAAATATTATTATTATTTTTCGAATTCAAAAGGGTTAAAAAAACTAAAACTAAAAAAAAAAAAAAAAACTACAATTTTTTATATAAAAAAAAATAAACACTTCAACCCAATTAGCAAAATTCAAAATTTAAAAAAAATTATAAAGATTTCGTTTTAAAAAAAATAAAAGTAAAAAAAGGTATTTGGTCTTAATTAAAATCTGTAAGTTTATTTTTATTTTTTGTTGTCATTGGAAGGAGAGATTGTTATCTATTTTGGTAGTTTGGGGGGACATTGTCATAATTGAAAGTTTAAAATGAGCATTATCATTATGTAATAGTTTGAAGGAGATATATGACACTTTTTTCGAAATAAAATAAAGCCAAGTACTACTTCGCTTAGGCAACTGATCAATTTACTGACTAAATATGCCTACGTCCCAGTTAATTATTCAGTTGACCTTACAGCAATTCGTCTACACTGTAGAGCTAGCTTTGTCTTTATTTTTAAAACATAGATATGAATATGACAAGCCTAACCCAGAAAACAAAACAACAAAATCCCAAAAAGCTATGAAAGCACATTTATTCACGTCATTAAAAGAATAATTACCAAACGTCAACGCAGGGATCACTCATTTACGATGATAATTATCGGTGAAATTAATATCGACTAATTATTTAATTAAGAGAGGGTAATGTGCTAATTCCTCGAGTTGTTCACTCGGTAACTTCGGTTAATGTGCAGATCACTATTTTTTTTAAAGCATTTTTATTTGATTCTTTATTTTTTTGTTTAAAGTAAGAAGTGAAATCAGTTTTTTCTATTTTAAAAAAATTAATTTTTTTTAAATATCTACATCTGGCTCTTTACTTTAGAGATTCATTTTGACTTTTTCATTTAAATATTAATATTTTTTAAAAAAATTAATTTTTTCTCTAAAAGAAAAAAACAAATAAAATTAAAAAAATAAAAAAGTAGGAGGAAGAAACTAATATTTTATTATAAAAAAAAAAAAGAATAAGGAGTGAAATGGCTCCCTACTAGTAGAGTTATTTCATGCTCCTTACTTTTTTTCTTAAAATAAGGAGCCTAATGTGAATAATAAAATGGTCGAAAATTTATTTTGACTTTCTATTATAAGCATATCTCTATAATAAAGAGCTGAATAAAAATACTCTTATGGTCAATACAGGACAACGTACCATCCCATATTCAATTTAATGAAAGAATATATATACCCATCCTTTTTAAGTAAACCGAACTAGATCGGAGTAAGATGTTAATAAAATTAATCATACAACATTTACTGAAATTAAGTGTCATGCATGTGCCATTATTTTAATTTATTTAGTTTTGCATGATCATCAAAGGTGGCCATTTGTGCCACATTTAATACGTCACACTTCAGTAAGGTTAACCACATCATCCCCATAAAGAATAAACAAACCACGTGAAAAAATAAACAAGAAAAGAAAAAAACCAAATTGTGTGAAGGCGTGAAAGCCGCCAAAAAGCAAAAAGAAACAAA
>FXXK01000747.1:42337-68087 GCA_900184695.1 Betula pendula | reverse complement strand
ATGAAAAAAATCACTGGATGGAAGGTCAAAACTCTCTCTCAAGCTGGTCGAATAGTTCTTATCAAAGCCACTGCATCTGCTATCCCAGCTTATACGATGAGTACTATTCTTCTTCCTGATATTATTTGCAATAGTCTGGATAAAATTTTCAAAGATTTCTGGTGGGGTTTTCCAACGGATAAAACAAGGAATCTTTCTCTCAAATCTTAGTCGTCTATGTGCATTCCCAGAGCTCTTGGTGGTTTAGGTCTTCGACAAATGAAAGCCATGAATTTAGCCCTGATAACAAAAATTGGTTGGAAGTTTATATCAAATCAAGATAGTCTGTGGGTACAACAATTTCGTGCTAAATACATCAAGTATAAAGATTTTTTCTCTACTCCTACTCCTACAAACGCCTCTTCAATTTGGAAAGGAATCCTCCAAAGTAAATCTGTGCTTGTCTCAAATGCCTGTATTCAAATCTCCAAATTTACAAGTCTACCAATTTGGTCTTCATCTTGGATTCCCACGCTTCCTTTTTTTAGGTCTGCTCCCAGACATTCCTCTCATCATGATTTACCATCATTACTCATTTCAAATCTCTTTCATCTTGAGTCATTGCAATGTCGGTCTCCTTTGATTAGTTCATTGTTTGAGGAAGACTCTGCTAAAGCAATTATGGAGCTTAAGATTTCGGCAAATCCTCGGACTTCTTATATATGGACCCCTTCTACTTCGGGGCGGTTTACTACAAATTCAGCTTATCTTGCTATCATTCATAATTCTTTGCTAGTTCTTTCTTGCCATCAATCTTCAGTTTGGAAAGAGCTTTGGAAATTAAAATTAAATGATAGACTCCAGTTGTTTCTCTGAAAAATCGCTTGGAATATTTTACCTACTAGTGATAGATTCATGTTCTTTCAACTGGTCTGCTCTTTAAAGCTATGCCCCTTATGTCAAGCTGCGGAAGATTCTCTACATCATTTGTTCTTCAAATGTGATATTGCTCGTGTGGTATGGAGGAACTCCCCTTGGCCTCTTGACTCTACGGTTTTTAATTTTCCCAGTATGATGGACTGGATCAAATTAATAATCTCCCCAGGATTTTCTCTTCGCATTAATAGTAAGGATTTCCATCATTTTCAAATTTTTGCTGTTGTGCTATGTGATCTTCTATGGTTCTACATAAATAAAGCATACCATGATGGTTTTCTCTTTGATGCCTTGTTGATCTCGAGGAACATCAATCGAATCACTCGTGACCATTATAAGGCATGAGCCCTTATCCCTCTTCCACCAGAGAAATGGAAATCTCTTCCAGTTTCGTGGTTCAAAATCAATTTTGATGCAACAATCTGGACTTCTCATTCAGCCCAAGCTGCAGTCTGCCGGAACCATCATGGTCATATTATTGAAATAGTAACGGAGATTAATCCCCCTTGTAGTCCAAATATAGGTGAAGCTATTGCTGCCAGGCTAGCCTTTCAATTAACTTCATCTTTAGATCTTAATAAAGTTATAATTGAAGGTGACTCCCAAATAATTATCTCTGAATTATTTAATCCTGTTATAACTCAAGATTGGCGTATCCATTCACTTATTACCAACATTATTGATTCCATACTGACTGGCTTACTTTGGAAAGCTCGAAAAATCAATAGAAGTACAAACTTCTGTGCTCACTCCGTGGTACATTGGGTCGCAGCCAAATCTTTTTCTGGCAGCATTTTCACCCTCCCTCTTTCCCCCTCTTTTGTAAATGGGAACTTACCTTTTCATTCTTATTTTAATCTACTTTAAGCTTGTTTAATTGCAGTTTTAGTTTTAGGCTTGTAATTTTTAATCATAAAAAAAAAAAAAAAACCATCTTGATTTTCTCTTAAAATTCTGAAAAGATGCTTAGAATATTGCTAGTGAGCAGTACATTATTTTTATTCACAATCAGTTTTTCAGGCCTTTTATTTCTTGGTTGGTGGTGAAAATGAACTTACGGGAGGAGAGAGAGGGGCATTAGGTTGGTCAGGGGTGGTTTTTTTTTTTTTTTGTGTTTTATCGTCTTTGAATTTGAAGACACAGTTCGCGCGTGTTCTTTACGTATAGTGGGAGGAGAAGACGGCATTGAAAAGAAAACCCTTTTATTTGTGATTGTGACTTCATTTTTTTTTTTTTTTTTTGAAAGGCTAGTTGTTAATATTTTTGTCATATCCTCTTTTCATAACACTTTTTTCATTTTTTTGTTTTCCTCTTTCAGAACTTTGTGTAGACATCTTGACGCTGAACCATATTAATAAGTAGAATTTATGATGCAAACCCACCGGCAACAAAACACCAAAAAAGATAAGTCGATTATTTCGAGATAGCCGTAATTATTATTATTATTATTATTCTAAAAGAATAAGAAAATAATCTAAATTATAGATATATTGCTTATTGAAAGATATTATATTCTTTATTGGACTTAAAACAATACTGGACAATACCAAATAATTATGATCACATCTATTTATGACAGAAATTTCTCACATCCATTTATATAGGAAATTTTTAAAAATTTGCCTTTAAAAGTGACATGTGTCCTTCAAACATGCGAAAATCACATAATTTTTTATTAATGCTATTAAAAAAGCATACGAGAACTAAATGTTTTTTTTTCACATGCTAAGAACACATGTCACTTTTAAAGGCTGACTTGTAAGAATTTCTTACAAACTAGGAAATTTTTGTCCATCAATTTATTAAATCCTAAACACAGTTACTACAGTTGAACAAAGATCATGAGGCTATATACTTTGAATGAAAGAATCAAAGAAAATCTTGGAAACAAATGCTCTGATCCAATACGTGCTAATTTTTTTGATCTACGAGGAAGCATAAATAAATCAGAAAATATAAAATTGATTTGAACCATAAATTCAGAAAATATTCTCTCATAATTCCCTCTGTATCCAATTCTTGCCCGTTCTTAATACAATTTCTTCATAATCCATCTATCAATGCCTTTTCATGCGTAAATTTATCAACCTCCAATTTTTGCTGATAAAAGTGCTCTTCAATTGGGAAAAGCAGAGCATTTTCTGCAAAAAAGATGGGAAACACGGATTCTAGTGAGACTGATCAATACCCACCGGTTGTGAGGGACTGGTACTATAGAATTTTCGGGGAAGTGCTTCCTGATCAAAACCAACCCATGATGGTCAGAGACTCGAACAATCAATTTATGTATGAAGAGCTTCATGAACTCAATAATATAACTCAGGTACTTAATAATATAATTCAGTTTCTTTACTTAATAAAACGAATTTAGTTTACCCATATGAAGTGGCTTTAAACCCTTCCTATTCCGCTATTCCAGTAGGTTTGGTGCTGCAATTTCGTAAATTAAAAATGTTATTGTAAACTAAATTATAGAAAAATATATTATTTGAGAGTGTTTTTAGAAAAATTGTGATTTGAAAAAGTAAAAAAATTTGTTATTTCAAATTATAGGTAAATGATTGCGTTTTAGAAGGACCATTCGTCTCTCTGTTTGAAGAGAGAGAAGCTCCTGGAAGTTTTCTCCATTTTGTCTCCTTCGTTGAGCCTTTGTGCCCTCCTTCGTGAGTTTCTGAGGGAGGAGTTATGGAGCTTGCCTCCATACTCCTCCCTTCCCTTCCCTGCATCTTTTTCGTTCTTTCCTGTTTCTCCTCCGTTCCTCTCCATTTCTCTTTGTTTTTCTCTCTGTTTCCTATTTCTCACCCTTCTCCGCTTGCCCCTTCTCTGCTCACCCTCTCTCCGCTCACTGTGCAGCTTCCGGCCCTCCCTCGTCCGCTCTTGCCGGCTGATTATCGAATCTGAAGAGGTTCAGCAGATCCGAACCTTTTTCGCAAGGCCAGATCTGTAGACTTCTATCCAGCTCGACTCAGACGCGCCCCCCTGTGTCCTGGCCTCCTCCCGCAACCGACGATCCCATCAACGCCACCATCCGGCCACCACGCCGGTGCGTGGCACTCCGCGCCTGCGCGTGGATTTCACTCCTCCTGCGAGTACTCCACGCGCCGGCGCGTGGATCTCTTCACCGGCCGTGGCTTCTCCGGTTGCAGGCTGCACCACCCTCTTCGCCGTTGCTGGAGTTTTTGTTTTTAGTTGTTTTTTCAGTGTATTTCGCAGCTTTTGTTGTGTTTTGCTGCTTTGTTTGTGTTGTTTGGGTTACGTCTCCAAGTTCTTACTGTGTTTGATCTTTGGTTGGAGACTTTTGTAACCGAGTTCTTGTGTTTTGGTGCTTTCCTTCGGTTGCCTCTGTTCCGACCTTGCTCAGTGGTGCTCGTGTGGCTACTGCGGCCCCTCACTCTGGTGGGGACTTGCAGTGGTAATATCGCCTTTAGTGGGCGACTTCCTTGGATTTTTTCCAAGACATAGGGCCGTGTCAATTTTTTGATACCTCCCTTTATTTTCTGTTTATCTATACTGAGCAGACTGGGATGGGGTCTATTGTTGGGTTGGCCCCACCCATTAGAATTCGTCCCCTTCCCTTTCCTAATTATTATTCAGAAAAAAAACAAAAAAAATGAGTGCTGGTTTTAAAAAGCGCACAATTTTACTTGTCAAACTACAATTTTTTGCAATTCGCATTTTCCAATCGCAAACCCAAATAAACCTCTCAATTTAAATTAGACAACATTGTTCTTAAATTTTAAAGTTAAAACAAAGTACTCTACTTATACTTTGTTTGATCATGTTCTAGGGAGGTGTTCATCAATCATATCCAACTTTTAATCACAGTGACCAAAGTTTCCACCCACGATTAGCTGGGTTTGAAGATCTAGTCAGATCCTTGCATGCTATGAACCTTGGAACTGCAGCTGGTAAAAATTCGCATAATTATCTCTCTCTCTCTAAACTTTTTGCAAATTTTAAAAAAAAATTTTGGGAAAAAAATTTGGGGAGGGGGGGTAGAACTTTCAGATGACTTTGGTAAATTTTCTTGTTAAATAAATTAGTTGAAAACTTGTTTTTCAACCTACAACATTTAAAGGATGATGGACTTTAGAAGAAGAGGAAGAAAAATAATTAAATATTCATTTGTGGCACACTGTATAAGAAGCAAAATCCTGTATTCTTAGCATTGTAATAAGGAGAGTAATTTATTCTCTGCATAACTTTTTAAATGTCGACCGCACCATGTAATTCTTATGCTTCTTTGACTGTATAGCACAAGTTTCCTTTGGAATCATATCAATTGGGTTGTGTTAGGAAAATAATTTAATGGGATAAATCGTTAGGTTTTGAGAGAATTTAGACTTTTTAGATTCGTTATAGGGAACCTAAACCTTTTCAAACATAAGGTTTATAATAATTTTCTGCATACTTTCTTATCATTCCATCCCACTTAAATAGAAAAAAATTATAAAATAAAACTAAGTATGTATTTGATTTAATTACCATTAATTACAATCAATTCTCTAAAAGGTAATTATCCTATAAAGTAAGTATCCTACAATTACATATATTCTAACATAAGAAAAATACTCAACCATATTATATATTCTAATATTAATACCTGATCCGCATAAATTTATATTCTTGTAACAGGTTGTGTAATTTACTTTTAGAATTTTGTGTCCACGAGATTTGAGTTGGTTCCTTTTTTTTTTTTTGTTTCCTTGTAATGCCAAATTGATTCCAGTTTTCGCTAGCCCTAGATCAACCCATTTTATACTTCTGAAGCTTAGTATGCTATGCAGTTCTCTGTAAATTTTTCAGGATTGTTACATTTATAAACTCCATATAGCTTATGTCTAGATTGCTTATATTGAAACTAATCCTATTTCTGCATAAATTGCAGGGAACTGGAATGTCAGTCATGGAAGCTCTTCTTCTGCAGTATGTTATACATAATTTTTACAACTTTTGTGTCATGATGTTATGATTCATAAATGATACTTGATTTTATCTAAAAAAATGAAACTTGTTTTCTTTGCTCTAATGCAGGTTGAAAATCAAGGCAATATTAATTCCAATCAGATGAGTTATGAGGTAGGTTTACCGGTGGAGACTGCAGACTTTTGTAATGTGGTTCGAGTCAGGGATGGACCTACGTTGGTCATTAGAGAGTTTTTGGCAACCCCAAAAGTAGTCTTTTGTAATGTTGTCTGAGTCAGAGATGAACCTACATTAGTTATTGGGGAGTCTTTGGCAAACCTAAAATTTTGTACAATCACCGGTGGAGACTGCAATCTTTTGTAATGTAGACTGAGTCAGGGATGGACTTACGTTGGTTATTGGAGAGACTTTGGCAACCCCAAAAATTTTTACAATCACCGTTGGAAACCGCAGTCTTTTGTAATGTGGTCTGAGTCAGGGATGGACCTACGATGGTTATTAAAGAGTCTTTGGCAACCCCATAAATTTTACAATCACCAGTAGAGAAATTGCAATCTTTTGTAATGTGGTTTGAGTCAGGGATAAACCTATGTTGGTTATTGGGAAGTCTTTGGCAACCCCAAAAATTTTTACAATCGTCAGTGGAGACTGCAGTATTTTGTAATGTGGTTTGAGTTAGGGATGGACCTATGTTGGTTATTGGAGAGTCTTTGGCAACCTCAAAATTTTTTACAATCATCAGTGGAGACTGCAGTATTTTGTAATGTGGACTGAGTCAGGGATGGACCTACATCGATTATTGGAGAGTCTTTAGCAACCCTAAAAAATTTTTTACAATCACCGGTAGAGAGATTGCAATCTTCTGTAATGTAGTTTGAGTTAGAGATGGACCTACGTTGGTTATTAGAGAGTTTTTGGCAACCCCACAAATTTTTACAATTACCAATGGAGACTGCAGTCTTTTGTAATGTAGTCTGAGTTAGGGACGAACCTACGTCAGTTATTGAGAGCCTTTGGCAACCCCCTAAAATTTTTACAATCACTAGTGGAGGTTGCAATATTTTGTAACGTGGTCTGAGCTAGGAATAGACCTACATTGGTTATTGGGGAGTCTTTGGCAACCCCAAAATTTTTTACAATCCCTAAAATACTATTTTCTATAGCATGGCCTATCATGTTAACGTTTCAACCCCCTAGATGATTTTAGCTTTTTACTAGTACTCTTATCTTATGTCAATTTTTTTCTTCTTTTTTGTAAACTTTAAACGTATAATCTTATAGACATGTAATTTTTGTATACTATTATGGCTTATAACTTATTATAGAATTAAGTTAACAGTTTGTGCTTTTATTTTAGATAAACTCGTTCACACGCACAAAAATGAATTATATGTATCTATATATTTATTTATTTATTTACATAAGTTCAAATCTCCACACAAAAAATCTTGATTCCACCCCTTCTCTTAGATTATTTTTGGAGGATTTATCTTTTGTAGAAACTCTTTGTGACAAACCAATAAAATTGTGTCCTCCTGGACCTCACTGCAATTTATGTCATATGATGATGCACTTAACTTCGTCAATGAAACTGTTGATGAAACATTTCTCAAATTTCTAACTGAGCCTGATAAAACAATTTTTGGGCCTTGAAGTATTAAACAATCTGGTTTTGCATCTATGATGCACGTGTAGAAATATGTCAGGGATTCTAATAGGACAAAGTTTTTCCTTAAATTCGCCAACCGTGTTTATAAAATTATTGTATCTCTTATGCATCTAAAAAACATATGTTTTATTAATAGAATTTATCACATGTATTTCCGATATATTATTAAAAAAATATGTGTTTCTCGCATGTTTGAAAGACACATAACAATTGTATAAACTGAATTGGAAGAACTTTTTCTAACCTAGTTTGAAGAAAATTAAGAAATATTATACAACTTTTTTTTTTTGTTTTATCCCACAATATTAACGTAACAGTTCTAACCAAGTCTTAATTTTTTTTTCAAATTACTAATCCAAAGATCGGTTAGGATCGTCACATCAGGTATAAAAATGTGGCTCTAACATTACTGTCTCAGAAAAACTCTATCCATTCCAAGGGACTTGATTCCCACTTGACAGTTTCTAATATATATTATGACCACTCTTTCCTTTTTCTTTTTCTTTTTTTTCTTCTTATTTTCTTTTCTATTGGTTTGGCTAATAGAGCGAGGATGTTAATTTTCCTTTAAAGCTAAAAGCAATTAAGAAAAAATGGTTGTCTCTGCTAAATCCCTAGATTCCAGAGAATCCTAGCTAGAACAATTCTTCTTATCTTACTGATGTAGCTAGCTTTGTGACAGGAATTGCAAAGATTACAAGAGAATGTTGGCAGTGAAAGCAAAGGACTGCCTGAAAGCCTTCTTTCCAGATTGCCATCTCACAAGTACAAATCAGTGTCGTCAAAGGAAAAAGGAAAGGCTGCAGACAAATATATAGAGTATGATTTATCATCTAATAAGCTTTCATTTTTCTGTCATATATATACCATTCATTTTTCAGTCGCAAGCTCGACTTTTTTTTTTTTTTTGTCTTTTAAAAGTTGAAAGCTAGTCATTGTGAAACCTGAAAAAAAAAAAAAAAACCCTACTATTTTTCTTTTTCTTTTGCTTTGTTTTCTGCAAATTTTTTGATATATTCGTAATAATGCTTCTGACATGTCCATGTATAGGTGTGTGATATGTAAAGTAGATTTCAAAAAGGGGATAGGCTCATCACTTTGCCCTGCACACACCAATATCATGACCATTGCATTAAGAAATGTTAAGAAATCAGAAGGTAATTAACTCATTTTCTTTTCTCATTAATGATTTTTTTTATTTATTGTTGCTGAGCAATTGCTCTGTTTATATGTATATATGAAAGTTTTAAATTATTTACATATTTCTCTCTCTCTTCTCTCTCTCAGGTTTGCTGCATCTGCAAACATGAGGTGAACTTGTCTTGATCAAGGGAGGCTAGCAAGGCAGGAATTAGAGTTACCGGTCCTAATGATGTTTGTGTGGACGGTATTTTTTTTTTTTTTCAATTTTAAATTGAGGAAGGAAGCTATATATTCTATATACTATATATATATATATATATATAGTTTACTGATTTTCTCAAACAGAACCTGAAATCTTTTCCAGGGAAATATCATTCATAGAATAAAAATATGTAAGGTTTCTTCTGCTTTTCTAGAAGAAAAATTACTAATCAAATTTTCGTTTTATTCTCAATAAATTGGTTGTTAATATAAAAAATCAGATTGGTGTTCAATTATTAGTTCTTCAATTGAATTTGATGTAACAACAAATGTATCAAGGCTCTTTTTTTTTTAAATTAAATTAATTTTCTCTTGTTTTAAATATTTTTTTTATATCTAGGTTCTATTTTTTATACTAGACATATTATTCTTAGGAAAATACATATTAACTAGTGTAGATATATTTTACAATGAATAATTGTACCAAAACCAAAATAAATTAAATATAAATTTATAACAATAGAACCTAAACACAATGATTGGTAATCGGAATTCGAAACAACAACCGATTAAAATCAACGATCGTTGACACAGAGCGCACACATACATTTATATATAAATAATTTTTGTAAGAAAATATAAAATATAAAAGAATGAAAAAGTGAGCTAACAAATTGATAGAATCAATAGGAAAAAGATTAATTAAGAGTAACAAGGGAAAAGAAAAGGAAAAATGAATATAAAAAGAAAGCACATCAACACATGCTAAACGACTATCGGTAGATGGTCTGTTGGTTGTCAGTGTGAGTGGTTCTACCCAAAAACCACACATAGTAGCAGGTTGCAAGATCTTGCAACCCCACAAAAAATAAAATAAAATACAATAAAAATCAATTTTTTTTTTTCATCTTTCAACATGTGGTTTTTTATTACATCTTTCATTAGTAGTGACCATCAAACAAAAGCAAAGAAAAGAAAGGGAGAAAAAAAAAAAATCCTAAAATGGTTGTTTTCAATTATATCAAACCTGAGTAATGATATTCTTAAGTTTAGGCTGATTGAACAGTAAATCAGTCCAAGTTATGGGATTTTTTTAAAAAAAAAAATCTAAAATTTGATAGTGGGGTCTACGAAAACACAAAGAAAAAGTCTAGGCTGATTTACTGTTCAATCAGCTCAGGCTTATATATATCACATATCAAACCTAGATCTTTTGGATTGAAAGAAAAGATTGTGTATCATACGCTGCGTACACTCACTTGGAATGAGGTGGCCACTCACTCGGAGGGTAATGAGAGACCACTAATTCGAGTGTTACAACATATTTATCTGGCTTTTTAAAATTACTCTTTATTTTGAAAAAAAATAAAAATCACATTTCCTTACTTTAATTATTCACTTTTTCTAAACACCTACATCCGACCAGCTCTCCAAACTAAGGACCTACTTTCACTCTTTCATTTAAATATGATTCTTTTAAAAAAAAAGAAAAATTATTCCATCTCCAACATCCATATGGCGAAAAGAAAAAAGCTAGGAGACAAAAATGATTTTTTTTTTTTTTTTAGTTTAATAAAAAGTAGAGAGTGAATAGTAGGGAGCACTATTTAATCTCTCAACTTTTTTCTTTAAAGTGAAGAGCCGGGTGAAGACTCTAAAATATCTCAAAATATATTTTAGCTCCTTAAAGTAAGAAAACCCATCCTTTAAAGTTACTTTAAGGAGCCGAATGAAAATGCTCATGAGGACACCAATTCAACGCGGTAGAGATGGTTCCCAAATAGTTGCAAGATGAAAAACCACATAGAAGGGGGAAGGGGTAGGGAAATCTCAACCATTGGTTTGGAATTCAATGGTTAAGATTTTGTTATATTAGCAGCTATCAACAATTATCACTTTAAAAACTCGATAGTTAACACATCTACTTACAGATAACACATGCACTAAATAAACACTATCAAATGTAGACAACCAATATATAGTTGACACCAATAAAGTTCTCAATATATTTCAATCTCAGTGATGCATTTTTCCTCCAAAATAAACATCATCGCATCCAAAAATGTTCTAAAAAATATTTCACAAGTTGCCGAATACATGTGCACACACAACTAACCAAAAGTTCTCAAAAATAATGACAATGACACGTGAAATAAATTAATACCTCAAAAAAAGTTCAATCTCAGCCAAATTAAGACACTGTCAAATAGTGTGGCCGGACAACAAACCAACCAAACATTCAATAAAATATTGAACATACTTTATACTATATGCCTAATATGTAAAAGCCACCGACAACATGTGCATCAGGGGGGCTCTACAACTACAAAATGGGCTTCGACGAATGCAAATCCATCTATCATCAATCCAACACAAAGCCTCCAAAAGAATATAAAACTAAATATAAATTACCATCTGGATGGGCTCTTATATATAAATAAAAGCCGTTCAGATTAGAGCTATGGTATAAGTGCTTTATTTATAGAAGCGAGTTTGTGGTTTTATAAAGAAAAGAAAAAGAAAAAAAGAAGATACTTGAATCTTCCGCTATGATAATCAAAGAAAAATAGTAGGGCGCACCACATGAAATATGAGTTTATTCCGCGTCTCGGATTTAATATTAAAGCTGGGCGGCGTTACATGTGTATTCCACGATCAATAAGGCATTATTATGCATAGGTTATAAGACGGACAATGTTACTTGTCCATCTAAATTCATCTATCACTAGATGACAAAATTTATATTATTATTTTATTACATAAATTTTGTCATATAATAATAGATGGACAAAAATAGGTGAATTTAGATGGACAAGTAGCATTATTCTTATAAGACACCTTTCTATTAAAAGTTTCTTTCATATTTATGTTGAGTAAATAGGGCCGAAAGTAATTCTATTTTTTTTTCCCAGCTGTGTAATTTAGCATATTATTGTTTTGGGTGGGAAGGTTGTGCCATCTAATTACATAGCAATTTACTTGTAATTATAATGGTCTGATAATTCATCCCAGCATTACTAATAGCACCTTTGAAAGTTTGATGGATCCTGTTTGAACTTTTTACCATTAACAGTAAATAAATATTAAATTTTAATTCTGAACTTTGGAAAAAGTTGTCTCTTTTTGTTTTTATAATTTTCTATACCATTGAGAGTTTTTTTTTTTTTTTATTAATTAATTAGGAGATAGCATGTGTTCTTTATAAAGTATAGAGTTGGCGGGATTTGTTTCTTAGCTCTTTTGCTTCTAAATTGCATGTGAGGCATGATTCTCATAAATCTCGTAACATAATTGTGTTTGGAATGTTCTAGGATGTTTAACATTAAATACTCCGAAGAAAAGAACAGAGATTGGAAGGACTAATCCACATTAATTATTTTGTTGCAGCACATGATCAAGCTGTCTCGATAAAGTCTCTTTACTGTGGAAATCTTTCGTTGTAGCAAAGCAGGTCTATCAAAGCTTATTATGATTAGAATAGACAAAAAAAGACCAAAAAAATAAAAATAAAAGAAGAAGAAAATAAAAGCTTATTATGATTCGTAAAACCTCTGCACTTCAGATGAGTATGCCAAGAAATTAAGGGCAAAAAATCTGTAAAGCTTGTATGCAAAATGCCCCAACCCTTTCTTAATTAGCTTGCAGCAGCCACCAAAAACATGTTTAATATTATGTATGTATTAAACATAATATTCACAAAAGATTTACATTTTAAACATATTATTTCCAAGAGATTAAACATTAAAAAAAACATGTTAAAATTTAAATTGACAATATTAAATAAAAAAAAAAACTTGTATATTTCCAGCACAGTAGCTTAATATTGACAAATGACAGTATAGAGGTAGTTCAAGCCGTTTTATTTTCCTGTTTCACAGTGTTTTATTGAAGGAATGAACAACTGATTATGGATTTTGGATGTCCTGAGCAAAGCTAAATGTAGACAAAAATATTTTTTTAAAATACTATAAATATTACCGACGTTTTCAATAAATGCCTACAATTTAGTTTTTTTCGGTGTTTATTGGGCGCTGAAAAATGAATAATTAGCCGATGTATTTACCATTTATCGGCAGTTTGTAAATTCCAAAAATTAAGAAATTGGCGGCGTTCATAAAAGCCGACAAATTTAGACGTTGCCGGCATTTATAAAACGCCGATATATTTTGAAGCTTTCGGCGTTTATGCAACCCCAATATATTTAGACGATGCCGACGTTTATAAAACACCAACATATTTAAAAGTTGTCGGAATTAAAAATGCCGATAAATTTCAAATTTGTCGACCTTTTTTTTTTTTTTTTTTTTTTTGGGTAAACGCTAGCTAAAACATGAACGCCACTATTTTAACTACGTGTTTTAATTATTCGCCGGCGGCCGACATAAAATGTCAAAAAAGTATTACCAGCGTTTTACGAGTGCCAGTAAATTTTATATATATATATATGAGCCGGTAAATTGTTAATATTTCCCGGCAGACTTATGCATCGTCTTTTATTTTTTCCGACACCTCATTTGCAAATGACCTTATTTGCTGGCAAATAAGCACCAAAATTATTTGCCGCTGCTTTTTCTTTTTTTCTTTTTTTTTTTAGTTTTATCAGCGCTTTATGGCCAGGGATTTTTTTTTTTTTTGTAGTGAGAAAGAATATTATGTCTCAAAAAGAAAAAAAGTAAGTATATGGCACACGATAGAGATTTTGTCTATTTTAACGAGCTAGGCTAACAGGAAGGTTTTTTTTTTTTTTTTTTTTTTGAGAATAATTGATAGTTTAAGAAGGTTGAGTGTGATAGTTGGCAATTTGTGGGGATAATGTGTAAATGAAAGATGGTTGGAGAGACTTAAACGTAATTAACCCTTTTTATTTTAATAGAGAAATGAATTCTATACTTTCTTTTTGTTGATGTTTTACCCGCCCCTTTTTCCTGTATGGCGTCGTAAGAAGAAGAAAGAAAAAATAAAAATAAAAATATACCACAATTATTGACCCTAATTAAGCTCGGGTGAGATAGGTCATAGGTGGCATATCAAGGCAGAAAACTGAAGAGCCACCCCCCTTAATCCCCTTTTACAACCCTCTTTCCCGATCAATTAAAATAAATAAATTATGCTAGGGTTAGGCAATTTGATATTTTTATTTCAGTGCTCGCTGACTCTTCAAATAACCAATGTAATTTTTTTTTAATTATTATTATTGGGATTTCCAACCAACCCTATCTTTTCCTGAATAAATAAAATTCACTAATAACAAGAGTAATTAAAGCATAATTTATTTTCTTTATTCCCGATGAAACTAGACCACGTGCTCCAACTGCACAAGGAAGATTGGGACTTGGTCATTTTGTTTAATATCAATGCAATTTGCACTGGTTTTATCCACTTATCCTACAATTTGTTCGTCGAATTTCATTTTCAACTGGATGCTTTGTTGAATTTTTTTTTTTTGGGTTAAATACTTTTGAATATACACGTGGTTTCACGCTTTTATTTTTAAGTAATATCATACATCATTCACACACTTATATCTTATTCATATCTTTTTATCCACTTTTTAAAATTACTATTAGGTTGGTGGACCCACATGTGGCTCACACCAATTCGATGGTGAATTTAAAAAGTCAATGAAAGGAGATAGATGAAAGATGTGTAGGGGAATAATGTGTAGTATTATTCTTTATTTTTTGTCCCCTAAATTTTATTTTTTTTTGTCATATATGGTACTTCGATTTAAGTTAATTAAAGACAAAAATGATATTTCCGTCCAAAAATTTAACAGAAGTATACATGTCACCATTAAAAAGCTAACACATGGCTATGCCTAATTTATATATATATATATATATATTAAAAACTTAAATATTTTTTAAAAAAAACTTCAAAAAAAAAAAGAAAAAGAGGGGGATGGCAGATGGCAGATGGCCGTATGTGGGTGGTTCAGCCACCTTTAAAGAAGAAAAATGAGTGGCTGAAACCACTCCCAAGAGCCCCGTTTAGTCTGGGATGGTTTCAATCATTCCAAGCCGGTTCGGCCATCCCAAGCCAAACGGGGGTGGCTCAGGCTCTTGAAGGTGGTTTCGACCACCCTTTTTTTCCTCTTTCAGGGTCGCCGAACCACTCTCATGGTCTATAGGGGTGGCCAGAGTAGCAACCACCCCCCTTCTTCTTCTTTTTTTCTTTTTTTTTTTTAGTTTTTTTTTTTAAAAAAAATATATTTTACCTTTTTTTATTTTTGATTTTTATTTTTATTATTATTAAGGCATAACCACATGTTAGTTTTTTAAGGCGTGTTGCCCTAAAAAGAATAAGCAAGAGTCTCTAATATTATTGGTGTGATACATATTATATTTCAATACAAACTAAACCCATATAATTTTAGTTTTAATCCATATAAATTTAAAAATGTTAAAATATTCTCATATGTGTAGTTTAAAATGGAAAGAAGTGTACAGAAAGAAAAAAAAAATGACAAGAAGAAAACCTATATTCTGATTATCAACCGGTTCTTTAAGTAAAATCAAACCAACCTATTAATTATGAGATTTCATTAAATTCAAAAATTTAATGTAGGATTTTATGGTCTTGAAATTTACTATTCTCTTAAACTATAGTTAATACGTGAACTTTTGTTAAATTTTTGGACGAAAAATTGACAAATATATCACATCCATCTTTAGACAAAATTAAGATACCATTTATAATACAAAATAAAATTAAAGTGACAAAAAATAAAATTGATAAACCACTATGAGCAAAAATGTATTTAACCCTATTTTTTTTTTTTAAAAAATAAAAGTTACTAATGCCGGAAATGTGCTCTATGAACGAATCAAGATTAGCTAATGTGGAAGATATTCCTTCAGAAACGGGGGGCAAGTGGATAAGAATCATATGCTACGCTAGCTTTCAGACATAATCCTAGAAAGAATCACAGCCAACAAATTAATGTTTCACAAGGCTGGAGATTCTTAATTTGGTCTCTCCTAAGAAACTTTAGGAAAGCCAAATTGGTAAAATTGAGTAATTCTATAAGTCTCATTTATGTTTCTCTAAAAATAATGATATATCTTTTAAAATTATCATACGATTAAAATTTAATAGTAATTAATCATAAGCTTAATAGTGATTTTAAAAATCACATTATTTTTAAAGGGACACAAATTTTTTTTTTTAGCATTACTCAGTAAAATTAGTACTTTAGACCCTAAAGAAATTTCTTTCAAATGAGGTGGGGGAAAATTCATATAAATTTGTTTCTAAAAATGAATTTAATCATGTGAGAAACAATTACTTTCTTATTAATGTTATTAAAAAAGCATGCGAAAAACACATGCTATTAAAAACTGTATTTCTCACATACTAAAATTCCGTTTTGTTTCAACATAAAATAATTTTTGGAAAATGGTTTTCCCATTTTTCGGTATTTAGTACGATTAAAAAATCGTGGTCAAACAGAAAACATTTTCGGTTGACCAAGAAAATCTTCTTTAAATTTCTGTAAAATGATTTATCTTTTTTAAAATCGTGAACCATTTTTCGAATTTGAGATTCTCCTTCTCATACGCACTCTCTCTCGCAGAACGCCAACCATTGCCCTCGCCCTTGTTGTCGAAGGTTGCCAAAATTCACATCTAGCCTCAGAGTTTGGAGAACGCTACCAACAACTATTGAAATTTGCAATTGAACTTCGTTGGAAGTCACCATCTGACGATGGAAGCTTTTCGAGGTTGCCAAAATTTGCAATCAGACTTTGTCGTCTACAACAGAAGGTTGCTAGAATCCACCTCCAGCCATCATTGGAAGTTGCCAAAGATTGCCAAAAGTCGCCAGTTATATTTTGCTGCCAATAGAGGTCACTGGCTATTGCATGTCATGGCTGATTTTCCATATAAGCTAGACACTAAAAAATATTTTGAACTGAAATTATTTTAAATTCCTTGAAAATATTTTTGTCAAAAATATTTTACGTTGACACAAACGGAGTCTAAAAAACATGTATCATTTTTAAAAACTGAATTGTAAAAAATTCCTTTCCTACAAACCAATTGAAAAAAAAAATAAAAAATTAGTTGCCCTTTGAGAATTACCAATAGCTAATTTGTGTTCTCATATTGGTATTTGGTATATGGGCAAATATGCGACAAATGAATGAATAATTATTTGGACATGCATCAAACCACGTGGGAATTATTTTGGTGAATTCAGAATGTGATGTGAACGCAATTTGAAGGGGGAAGGCGATGCTGAGAGCATTTTGGATTTTATCAGCAATAACAATAAAAAAAACCAACTACTAATCATAATAACAAACTAATTAGAAAAAAAAATAGAAAAAATAATAAAAACCATAAAATTAATAATTAAACTTTGTTCGTTTATGGGTTTAATCAATCTCTCGGTTTGACTCTTTAACACGTGTTTCAGGTGTTCATGAAACACAGACGTGGGGTCCGTACGCGTGCTGACTCAGTGACACATCCACAGACTTGCTACAGATGATTTATGATTCATGTGAATTAGTAGACGTACACCTCATTTGCTATAATAATTCATGTAAAGAAAATTCTTTATTTATTAACATCTACTTTATTTATTTATTTATTTATTTATTTTGCTTCCTAAGTTTCTTCATTTACTTGGTCGAAAACACATTTGAAATAATGTGTGGCAAAGCACGAGGGACCAACTAGTCTTTATCTTTACGAAACCAAATTATATCTTGTGTTACAATGATTAATCAGATGGTCAACAAGGCATGCTTTTGCTCAGTGACCAAATCTCCAATTGCTTATAATTTTTGGAGAAATTATTCCATTAATTAATCCCCATATTCTTTTTAAAATAAAAAATAAAAAATCGAACTATCATTTCATTACAAAAAGTTAAGAGATTACTGTCTCTTCAGTCGAAATACGTTGTTGCAGTTGGTGTCACCAAATCACTCGTGGTTACTATTTTTAAGAAAGCTCTTACAAAATTATAATTATACCCCAAAAAAGTTACCAAAAGAAAACAAAAATAAATTAATTAATTAAAAAAACATATACTAAAAGAGATGACTTAATTATGACCATCCTTGATCTCCACCCTATGGCTCATAATAACCACCTTTGCCGAAGTGTTGGAAGGGAGGTCCTCCCTTCCACTACCCACAACACCTTCACCCTTTTTTATTTTTTTGTTTCGTTTTTGCTTTTTTATTTTGTTAACATTTTTTTTTTATTTGGAGTATAATTTTAATTCTATAAGGATTTCGTTACAAATAAATGGACGGAATTTGTTCGAAATTCGATGGAATAATTGATTTGATACTGACGAAAAACATAAGGAGCAAAAAGATAAAATTGAAAAGCTAACCAGAAGCGATTTGATTTTTTTTTTTTTAACACCAATATCCCCTTTAGCACCTAAAAAGAGAACTAGGCCTTGTATGAACTCACCGGCCAATGCTAAAATTGTTTGGTAATAAATTTAAGAAACTTATGAAATGGTAATTTTAGCCAAATTTATTGACAAATCATGCTAAACAAATCAAAAAAAAAAAAATTGATCATATCCACTATATGTTTGTGTCGATATATATATGTGTGTGTGTGTGTGTGGGTTTTACATAAACTCACATGAGTATATAAATTAGACAATCAAATTTATTCACTCTTGGAAGTGTAACAAAATACGTTGCATGTTAGGTCAAAAGATGCATGGCTTTGCATTATCTAGGTCTTACCAAATTTTTTTGAACTGAATAATTTGAAAATCTCATTTTGATCCAGATTGCATTAGAGAAAAGATTAACGTCAAAGGTTGAAATAAGTGTTCAAATATCCATTCGAATGTTTAAATGACCTTTTGTTTGAAGTCCTTTTGAACTCAACTTCGAGCACACTCCTGTTTAGGAAATTTGTATGGTTATGTTTGTTATATGAAATATTCGAGCAATCACAAACTAGCACTAGCTTACTTGTTTATTAATTAAGCCGTTAACTCACATTAATTTTCACCTATAAATATTATTTACAAAGAAAAGATCGAGCAAACGTGCCTATTAGCAGTATAGAGAAGCAAATGAATAGGAGTTCGAGTAATGCAATAATATAGTGTAAGTTGAAATGTTATTAGATCGTGTAAACTATACGACAAAATGTGTATAAGAGAGAAGCAAGGGCGGACCCAAGGTTTAGGGCGGGGGGACGAATGTCCTCCTAAAATGTTTAAATTTTTATGTTTAGTATACATATTTTATAAATTTGTTCTCTCAAAATGATATTTTTGTTACTTTAAAAAAATAATATTTTTATCCTCCTTTAATTACGTTTTCTAGTTTTACCGACCTCTTTCAATATTAAAAAAAAAAAAAAAAGTCTAAAATACTCCATTCATTTAGTTCTCCTTCAAACTTTAATGCGATCTTATATTTATTTATATAAATCCCTCTCATTAACTTATAAAAAAATAAAAAAATCTGTCCTTCCACACTATATATATATAGTGATATATATACTTATCTCACTCCTGTGATTGTATAACGTATTTGATAATATATATATATATATATATTGACGGTCACAAAATATAAAAATGGAATCCAGGGCAAACCCAGTCCCACTTATTAAATGAATAAATAATGGTCCATGCTGGACCATGCATGTGGCTTTTTTTTTTTGTTTTGTTTTTATTTTATTTTTTCCCAAGCCTAATAATATTGCTCCATGAAGCTACGAATTTGTTCCATCCTTCTCTGAATCATTGCTTGGCCCTATTTTTCCACACGCCCCTAAAACGTGTCACAATAACAATTGCCACAAAAAAATATTCCCATGCACACTTCCCTGTTTAATTAGAAGCTTACTTTATCTAATTATCTCCTTTTATTTTCTTTCATCTCTCTCTCTCTCTCTGATCTGTGCCTAGAACTCTGCCTCCTTTACATGAAAAATGGCCGCACCATCACCTCTTTCTCTCCCCGTGTCTCATCTAATTTATCACCTCCTTCTTTACGGCCTATAAACCCCTTATTGTAATAGGCTTAATTTGGTTCGGCCTTTTTGTTTTTGTTTTTGTTTTTGTTTTTGTTTTTGGGGTCTTTGTTGTTGTTTATGGGGGCTGGTTTCTCTGGATTTGCGGCAGAGAGTAGTAATGGAGGCTGTCCTCCGACGAAACCCAGTCTTGGTGACTTGCCGGAGAATTGTATCTCGTCCATTCTGATGTACTTGGATCCGCCGGAGATCTGTAAATTGGCACGGTTGAACAGGGCTTTCCGTGGCGCTTCTTGGGCTGATTTTGTGTGGGAGTCGAAGTTGCCTTCAAACTACAAGCTTCTTGTTAATAAAATTCTTCATGAAGACCCCCAGAACTTGTCTAAGAGAGAGATTTACGCAAGATTGTCGAGACCCAATCGCTTTGATGATGCCACTAAGGTACACGTTACACTTCTCTCTTTCTCTGTTTTTTCTTTTCTTTTTGTTTCTTGGATGAAAAGATTCTACCAACGAGAAAAAGTGGGGGGTAGCTTACTAAAAAAGCTTCTTTTTTTTTTTCTTATTAAAAAAAAAAAACTATATATCATAACTTAACATAAATCTTTTTTTTTTTTTTGTATTTATTTTTTTATTTAGGAAGTGTGGTTGGACAAGAGTAGCGGTAAGCTTTGTGTGTCAATTTCGTCGAAGGCATTGAGGATAACGGGGATAGATGATCGAAGGTACTGGAATTTCATTCCAACTGAGGAATCCAGGTGAGAGATTCTATTTAATGTTATTTTTTTTCTTAATTATTGGATATAATATGAAGATTAATTTCAAGATGATCTACAAACCATGATCATAACTTCTCTTTAGAAGCTTTGGCAAATTTCTCTCAACAAGATCCCCTTTCTCTTCCAAATGTTGGAATTTAAAACTGAAAAAACCTAAAATATTAGAAATACCTTCTTTTTCTTTTTGTCAAAAGTACTGCTTGTCTGGCAGAAAAAGTTAATAAAAACATTGAAAACTGAAAAAAGTCTTTGCTTTATTTTGACATTTTTGCACAATAATGTTGCTTTTAGAATTCTATACCAGTCAAATACAACTCTTTTTTTTTTTTCTTTTTTTTCTTTCCGTTGATCAGTTCCGAAGGAAGAAATTTAGGACGGAGGAAAGGTACCTCTTACTGTATATCCTCCGATCAGAAAAAAAAAAACATTATTTTTTCAAATTCTAATAATATTTTAATTTAATTTTCCTTTACTTCCTTTCACGTGACAATAATATGTCACAGACTCGCAAGCAAAAGATTTTTATAATTTTTTTAAAAGTGTAAATTTTTAAATTACGTAAATTTATGTCATTTTTTATTTTTAATGACTTGAAAATGCTATTTATTAAAAATATGACATGTTCTTAATAAAAATTTGATATATTTTTATTATGTTCTTGTGATTTATATTAATAGAAAAGCTTTGAACTAAAAAAATATCTTTTAGTTTATTAAAGAAAAAATGTTTATTTAAAAGTAAAAAAAAAAAAATTTAAAATGATTTTTTATTTTTATTTTTGGTTATTTCAAAAACATGCTATTTTTTAAATATGTAACATTTTTTAAATTATTCGATATAAAAAAAAATTGAATTTATTTAATTTGATAATCTAAACTTTTTAAAAAAATTATAGAGTCACAAGCATGGGGTAAGGAAAGAGTGCAAGCATTTGCACTCTAGAAGATTTCACAATCATATTTAAAATTTAAGTAGTTTTCATTCTATTTATAATTGATTTATTGGATAACTTGCCTTTTGGCCAAAGTATTGTTTTCCCTCTAATCCATTTTCTTGTTAGATTCCTGTTGTTGAGTATGATAAAAGATAACATAAGTTAAAATATTAATTTTTCAGCCGTTTTATGAGAGTAATCTTCCAACATGTTGAACCACTTGGTCCATTTCATGCTATGACTAATTTCCTCTATTAATTTTATACATTTATTTATCTCAATTCAATAAAATATATATATAAGGAGTGTTTGGATGCCGTGTCAAACTCCATTTTTAATGGCAAAGCGCGAAACATGGCATAATAAATACTGTTTGTTGTCACTTTCTCTTGCAATCTTTTCTACCAAACTTGTTGCCCAATATGTGTACTAAAAGATTGATCCTAACGACATTTTTTTTTTTTTTTGTATTATTTGGTCTTTGGTGCGAGTGATAATAATAGTCAAATGAAATTATTTTAGTTTTGTTAGAATATAACGACATTATATTTTTTGTATATTTTATATTTGGGTGATTTTATAATATTCTTTATTTATGGTTGATTGTAATCAAATATTTGATTACCATACTTATATTTACCCTATACCTTATAAATAGGGACCTTTGTATTGTAGATAAACATCAAGTTAATGAGCACAATACAGCTCTAAAGGTCTTTCAAAATGGTGAATGTAGGTGTTTAATACCGAACGACCCATAATTCCTTGTGTCTCACTATCTCTCTTATTTCCACTACTATTCTTATATTTTATTATTTCCGTATATTCTAAAAAGTTTGATTGAAAAAGCTTATTTAATTTTGATAAAACAGTTTCTCTTTTTTAAAATCATAAACCATTTTTTAAGTTTTAGCTTCTTATTCTCAAATTGCCAAACCACCACTAAAACTCTGTCATAACTTAATTTTTTAGGTTAATTTTATATTAGTATTTTTATGTTAGTAAATAAAAATTTATTTTTATAAGTTAATATGATTGAATGAAAATATATATAAAAAGTATTTATTATTTTTTATACGCGTCATTAGCCGAAAAATATTTTTAGTAAAAAATAATTTTTTAAAAAATTTTGTTCAATTACATTTTACATTAAAACAAACGAAGAATCATTAACATCATAACTAATTTTCTTAATTTGATGCGTAGATTCCACACAATTGCATACCTTCAACAAATATGGTGGGTTGAAGTTCTTGGAGAGTTAGAGTTTGAATTTCCGGTGGGAAAGTATGGCGTATTCTTCAGGGTTCAGCTGGGCAAAGCCTCCAAGCGATGTTTGGTCGAAGAGTCTGTAACCTCGATCAAGTACATGGTTGGGACATCAAACCTGTCCGGTTCCAGCTATCAGTATCCAATGGTCAGCGTGCGATCTCTGAATGTTATTTGCGTGAAGCAGGCGATTGGGTCCATTGCCACGTGGGTGACTTTGTGGTTGAGAACCCTAACACGCCCACCAAGATCAAATTTTCGATGATCCAGATTGATTGCACACACATCAAAGGTGGTCTGTGTGTTGACTCCGTGTTAATATGTCCAAGTGAGATTAGAGAAAGATTAAAGCAGTTTTAGGCTTTGATCAGCTAATTAATTTTAATGGCAGCTGCTGATACATTGTACAGAGTTTGGGCAGCACTAACAGAAAATATCCATAAAGTAGTAGGTTTCTTCTTTTCTAATTCAGAATTATTTGCATTCCAATTAAGCAAGGTAGTGCATGCTTTTTTTTTTCATTGTTCTTATTTTGTTGCAAATGTTATTCTTTGATGGTCTTTGTTACTCTTTTTTGAGTAACATTGTTAAAGCCTGGTGTTGTAAAGGAAAATTGGGACAGTGCCTATTGGTATTTGATTGTGGAACAAGATTTAGTGTTTATTGTTTACTATATAGTTGTCTGTTACAATTGATACTTAAAATTATTGGATTTAGCTTGTGTGTTGTAGTAAAAACTACAACACAGAAGCTCAATCTAAAATTATTAGCCCGTTTTACTTGTCCACCGACCGCTGTTAATTTGGATAACAAATGCGTGAAATATTCATTATATCCCATTTAAGATGTGTGAAAATACCAATATAGCCTTCGATTTTTTTTTTTTGTTTTTTTTGAAAAAAAAAATAACTGCAGTGACAGACTATTGACCCCACTCGTGGCTCTCTCCATGGAGATCCACAGTTGTGGGTCTCTTCCTGGCTGCGGGCCAGTTTTTTTTAAAAAAACAGAAATCTAACTTTGGGGTATTATTGTCATCTAGCACGTGACCCATTTTTGGTTTGATTTAACTAAAAATCCTATGGTTCCAAACGGAAGGATTAAGTGAAAGAGTAATTATATATGTCACCCTCCATATCTACTTTGTGTCAACCAAAAGTAATGTGGCTTTTAAAATTACCATTGAATTTATTATTGATGATTATTGATTTTTGATCTAATGGTGATTTTAAAAGTCATGTTACTTTTGGTTGACACAAGGTAGACATAAAGGGTGACTTGTATCATTACTTTAAGTGAAACGGGCTAATAATTTGAGGGTCAATTACAATTTTTTAAAGTTTAGAGAATATTTGCAATTGATGTGTATAAAAGTGTAGTTTTGCCTTTTATCTTTCTTGTTTTGGTGTGGATTGTGGAAATAGTTAATTTCAAGAAAGCTACACTTTGTTCTGGTTATGAATTGGGATCTCCATTAATTTGTTGTTTAAATTGCTAGTAATTTAAGCAACAATTGTGAAAGAACTAATGCTTAAATAAAGTTTGGACTGTCCAATCACTTACCTAGACAGACGAGTCTCATATGAACTCTGTTTGAAAATTAGTATTCTCTCATTCTCTTTTTTTGAAAATTAGCCATGGGATATGTAGGATCCACCAATGGTTGACTCAAACTGGAATTGCTATACATCATTCCTGATTCTTCTCCTATCTTCTTATTTTTCAAAATTATTATAGAACCTACAGATTCGATGATAATTTTAAAAAGTTGAGAATAAGAATCATCTCTTTAAAAAAAAATAAATTAAATAAAGGATGGGTGAATGTTGGAGTCCTACGCATCTAATAGCTGATTTTCAAAAATAAATGATGAAAGAATACAAAATGACATTTCTTTTTACAATTATTAACAATTTAAACAACAAATTACTGAAAATTTCAATCTCATAGTTAATGGTTACAGCCTTGTAGTGATATGAAAACATCCATGCGGCCCATATAATTATATTGCTTGTCTTCTTCATATGACAACTTAATTAGGAAGAGGAACATTCAATCTCTATGCGTCAGGTGTGAGACTTCCATGGAACATTGTCACATTGGGTGTTAGAAGTATTTCAAAGCAATCGTTGGGCTTTTTTTTTTTAATTTCTTTTTTTTTTATGTAACAATTTAATGAAGATAACAAATGCATAGAAAACTCAAGAACCCGGTTCAACTATGGTCTATCCTTGCATCTATATTCAACTCAACAAGTTCTTAACAATTTATTTAAGAAAAATCGGAGCAACCATTGCCATATTCTCTTCAGAATCACGGATTTCACCATAAAACATTAGTAAGTTTATGTCCTTTGAATTTAAATGAAATTGGAGTTAAATCTCTATAAGATGATGTGGGTTAAAAGAAATATCGATAAAGAAGAGCTTTCCAAAGATCTTTTGATTATTTTCACTCTGTTTGTTTTTTTTTTTAAAAAAAAAAAAAAATACAAAAAAACAAAAGTTATTTAGGCAAAGTACTTTTTATCCCCTGAAGTATCCACTCATTTGCATTTTAGCCCACAATGTTTAAAAAGTAACATTCGACTCTCCTAATCTTGACGACGTTTGTAAGTTAAACCCTCCGTCCATCTTTTCTGTTATTTTGGACGAAAGTCAAGTCACGTGCAAGGCACGTGACTTTGTTATACCAAAATGTTTAACAATGCCCTTGGGGGGTAAAATGTCACAAAAAACAAAAGTAAAAAAAAAAAAAATCAAAAAATATAAAAATATAAAATACAAAATTAGTCTTTGTGGTTGGCTTAAATTATAAATCAATCATTGTGGTATAAAAAAAAAAATGAAAAATCAGTCCATGACCTGTGGTATCAAAATGAACTCAGAAGTTCATGTGGTATGCTAAAAAAATAATTTAGTCTCTGTAGTCAAACTCTGTT
>FXXK01000747.1:9900-41877 GCA_900184695.1 Betula pendula | reverse complement strand
CTGTTAAATATTTTAACAAATTCTGGTTAAGTGCCAACATCAGCACCACTGATGATGCCTGACGTGGTAATCTTATTAAAAAACATATAAAAATTTTAAGTATATAAATATATAAATTCAAAAATTAATTATTTTTTTTTTATTTTTAAAAAGAAAGGTTGCAGCCAACCCTTGGGGGGAGGGGGGTGGCCTCGCACCTCTAGCTAAAACTTTTGCTGGCATTAGCAAAACTTAGAATGGTCCATTATTTTAGTAACAACTAAATTGGGGGACCATTATTACAAACTTAGAGTCGCAACTAAATTGGGTCCCCTGACGACCAATTATGGGAGAAGCTCTTGCAGTCTTCACGTAGTAAAATCAGCCGAAACATTACACTGTCAGCACCTTACTCTTAGAGGGAGATTCTTTCTGTTTTACTTAAGTCTCCATAAACCATACCTTACACCAATTAGAGAATTACCCTCATTATTTCCAATTCTTTTCTCCTCAACTTTTTTTTTTTTTTTTATGA
Organism: Betula pendula; assembly: GCA_900184695.1. Taxonomy (NCBI): domain Eukaryota; kingdom Viridiplantae; phylum Streptophyta; class Magnoliopsida; order Fagales; family Betulaceae; genus Betula; species Betula pendula. The sequence goes on along the minus strand of FXXK01000747.1, from coordinate 41,363 downwards.
CAATTAGACTGCCAACAAAATTAATAATAATAAGCACAAATTTTCGTGTTCACAAGATAGTTCAGTAGCCACTACCGCCAATTCGACCGACATCTTTCCCACATATATCTTTTCAGTATTAAATCTTCCACTTGGTAAAGATCCCTTGGTAGACTTTTGTGGCCTTTGTTTTGTTGATAGGCCTTGTACCTGTTTTGCTGTTTTCAGGTTTGTTGTATTGCCTTCCAAACTCATCTTAAAATTAAAAATAAATTAAAAAAAAAAAACTTAAATAAATTTAAGATTCTTTTTTTTTTTTTCGCTGATAACTCTAATTTTCCAGTCTAGAATAATTATTAGATGTACCTTTTTTTTCTTTAATTTTTGGTTTCACCGATTGGCTTGGAGTCTCCGTACCCTTCCTTCACAAAGCTAAACCCACTTGGTGTTGGCTTCAACATTTCTCTCTGCGTTGCTTTAGATCTGGATTTTCTCTGCAAAAAAAAAAAAAAGGGTAAATTCCTTTCTTCCTCTTCCATCTCCACTGTATATTCTCTCCCCTCTCTCTGTGCGTTAAGTTTTTTTTTTTTTGTTAATTTAATCGTGACATTGATGAGTTTCTCTTGCAATATATTATGAAATTATTGCATGTAATATGATAAAAGGGGGCAAAAAGTTTTCGGACAATTGTTATGAGTATTTCTCTCGTAATTTCGTTGAATTTCTATTAAATGATATGATTTTTATTAGATTGTGAGTTGTTAATCAGGTTTTAAGTTGTAAGGAAGTCTTCAATCATCGTTAGTTTGCTAATTAATAAATGACAAAAGTGTTTATTTCTCTCTCTCTCTCTCTCTAGCTCTCTCTTTTTTTGAAGAATCCTGATTTTTGTTAATATGTTTCTCATTGTGTTTTTCCAAAACTAATCAGGTTTCCAGTTGCTAGAAGGCTTCAATAATTGTTAATATGCCAAAAATGGATAATGGGCGTGACTTCATACAATGGCTTGGACCTGACATGTCGATAAAGATTCTCACCCATTTGGATGACCCATCTGACCTTGTTCGTGCTAGTTCTGTTTCGAGTTCTTGGCACCGATTTGGTAAGCTTATTGGGTTAAATAACCAAATTCAGTTGGGTTTAATGGTGTTTTGTAGAAGTTTTATGTTCTTGTCACGGATTTGATTGATTTTTATATTTAGTACCAACTCCTACGTCTCTTTTTCTCAGCTTGAAAATTAGGTTCTCAATGCTCTTTTTGCAAAATCGACTGAGTGCCCGGTTCCAGCTAAGTAGATGACGGTGTCCAGTTTTTTGTTAAAAATAAAAGGAAATCAATTAGAATGTAAACTGATTACAATCATTACAATCATCTTTATCTCTTTTCTTCTTCTTGCTATAATTATGACAAAGGGAAAAAAAAAAAATACAATGCAGTTTACTTACCTGTTCACAACCTTGATTCCGCTAAAGAACTTATGAATCAATAAGAATGACATCTTGACTGTTATTTGAGTGATAAAGAAAAGTAGCAGCATCCTTATAAAAGTTTATTATAGGCGTGGAAAAGATGCTTCCAAGGCCCGAACTTTAATTTGGCATATGTTAGATAATGTGAAGCCTGCTTAGGAACATCCATAATTTAGTTCAAAATCTAGTTGGGTCTTACTTTGTATTTTGTATTTTGGATTTTGATTGGTATTGAGTTTTATTTATGGGTTTCACTAGTTATTTGGTTTGGACTTAGTAGTTTAAACACAAGGAATCCAAGTCCATCTATTATTACAACTCAAACCATTAAAACTTAAACGCTAAACGTTAGTCTTAATCTAAGAATGCATACTAAAATAAAACGAACTAATGTGCTACATGCACTTATCTAATATGCTTCTAGGTAAAGGCTTCCAACCCTTGTTTTCTTAGCCTGTAGAACCATCCACGACATCATTTAGGTTGTTTTAAAACATAAAAACAAAGGGTAGGTCAAATACTCAGCAAGTAGATACAATACAATAAATGAAATTGGAAACAACTTTCATTTTAGAAAACATGTAAAACATTCACACGTATCATAAACATTCTTTTTTTCTTTAATCTCTTGAATGGCCGACACAATTACGCTGTGCGTAACGGTTGGCAATCACAAGGATCCTGGCTCTGCTCCCGTGGCCATTGGTTGAGCTACATCTTGGATATGGACATCACTCAGTAAACGATAGTGCACTCGAGTGAGTCGTTACTGGAAGATCATACAAGATGGCTGCCGCCTTCCATTAGCTCTATCATCGCACATCATTTCATATGGCCAAGAAAGAAAAACAATTCAAAACCTTTTCATGCATTTATACAATCATTTTCCTTTTCATCAAGTATCATAACATAGCATAAGCAAGCACATAAAATCATTTACATTTAAACCTTTTTTCAAATGTATAGTTTTGGATGCATAAAAGGGCTACCAAATAAAGGCTAACATTATATCATATACCTTGAAAACAACTTTAAGAAAACATGGCATTGACATTTTGAAGAAAGCAAAGCACGATCATATCTATTTACCTCGTTCCTTAGCTCTAAGAATTCAATGCACCTCACTTAGCAACCTTAGCAAATATTCACGAACAATTACTATATGTTAACGCTTTTGTATATCGCTTATTCTTTTCATTTTTTCCCACACTAAGTGGCGGATCTGATTTCTCCTCTTTAAGGCACTTATTTTCATATTTTAAGTTTGATTCTTTTCTTGAATGATCGCAATATGCATGTATGATGAATTTATTCCACATGGATCATATGCAATATTGAGCTTAATCTCATGCTCTTCATAGTGTAGGTTCCAATACCCCTTACATCTAGTCTTTATAGGGTTTTTTAAGTCACCTTTAGGTCCCCTAAACAGGTCTGGTCTTAGGCCAAAAAGATAGGCTTTAAAGCCTCAAGGTTCAACTAATGTGTTTGTGTGTTGGCTGTGATTCCAGCAACATGTCAGTGAAGATTACTCTACTGTAAGCCCTACAAGTGGCCAATGATTGTGTGGTTTGAACCATTAGAAAGACAACTCAACGAGTGAACATCGTGTAATGCTTATTTTCTATGATTATTGAAAGAATATGACTATGAAAATTCCAGCAATTATTATTCATTAGAAAGTTCCAGTAATTATTGCTTTATGGGTTGTGTGAAGCAACCATATTCAAGGTGTGCTGCCGAAGAAACCTATGTGTGATGCTTAGGTTTGTTTTTCTCATCTATGTTTTCCTTAGGAAATTCCCAGTAATTTTCCAGCAAACTCTAAAATTTAGATCTTTTCTTTTCCCTAAAATCCTAATCTTCAAAACCTTAAACCACCCAACCCTCATAAGATTCCAAACAGTAAATACTGTTCACGGATACTGTTCACACAATGTTCATTCTACGTCATCAAGTTGTCTTTTCATCATAACCTTGATTTAATTAATAAGTTTGCCCCAGAGTGCTGTTGAGTGAAAGATGGTGCATTCTTGCTTCATATGGTGCCTTTAGAGGGATCGAAATAATAAAAATTTTGAAAACCAAGAAAGGACATTAGAGGAGCTCAAGTCTTTTTTTTTTTTCTTGGACAGTTCCGTATTTAGCTCTCTTAGCGATTAGCTATAATAATTTCGTTGTGTTTTTTTCTTTCCTTACTTAGGCGGTCCTTTTATATACTTCCTGTATACCAAAGCTGCGCTTTTGCGTTTTTAATATAATTTCTCTTACTTATCAAAAAAAGAAATTAATAAGGATGCCTTTGAACCATGTTAGGTAATGTTTTCTTGATTGATACTAATGTGGGTTAATCCTCATGCAGTGATTGAACATGGCCTTTGTAAGCAGCTCTGCTTGAAAATGTTTCCTGAAATATCTGGTGCTACACTCATTATTGAAGTCACGAACTTGATAGAACCTGTGAAACTCAGCATTGATGATTCTACAGAATGGGAACGCCTTAAGAGGGATCATAGAGTATCTGCCTTCTTAGCCCGAGGTCTAACCCCTTACATAAGGAAAGATTGCATATCAGACCCCATTAGTGCATCAAGCACTGATAATTACCCTGACGAAAGCATACAGAATACTTTGGAACCAAGCGATAGAGTTGGGAACAGAGCCTCATATTGGTCTAGTAAAGGGAAAAGTGATCCCAGTGCTCCTGAGACATTAATCTATAAGTTGGTTGCCAAATTGTGTGTTGTTACCGAAATCCACATTCAACCATTCCAAGGTTAATTCTAATAGCCTCTAGATTTGTGTTGTAACTTCAATATGATTTGGGCTTGCGAACATTTTTCTAATTAACTGATAGACAATTTTGTTCATATCAGCATATTTTCAGTATGGCTTACCTATATATTCACCAGCGGCTGTTCGATTTAGAATGGGCTATCCCAGAAGTCCATTGAATTTGGATGCTGACTTCAGAGATGCTTTGTTAGCGGCTCACAGTTGGATGGATGATGAGTTCGTTTGGACATACACTTCACCAGAATTTCCAGTGGCTCAGGTGAGTAGCATTGTTTAACATGTTAGCTTACTTATTGTTCAGTGAGAAAGGGGAGGTGGATGGGGATTCAATGACACTTTCTTTTAGTTACTAACTGAACAAAATTTACTAAGCTTTAGATAAATAAGAATCACTTTTTGTAAGCAGTGTCCTTGCTTGTAACATATGTATATATATATATATTTTTTCATCCTGGCATGTCTATTTTAATACGAGTATAGCTATAGAACGCTTGACCTGCATTCTCCAGTCTTGTGTTTTTTTCTGGTATTTCGTATTTTAGCTTTTTAATCCTGGAATTGCTCAATATGCTTTATGAAATGAAGATTTTATCGTCACTCTAGAATATAGTGGTAAAATCTGTAAGGAAGCACATAGTTTTGAGTTTCAAAGGGCTCCGTGTTAGCTTGCAACTGCATTGCCAGATTATTTGTAATAGGTTTGCTTAACCATGTGATGAAACAGGCAAACTTTTTGCATGAGTTCAAGTTACCAGAACCTGTTCTTTGCATTGGAGGGATTCTGCAGGTCGAGCTACTGGGTCGGGTTCAGAGACAAGACATGGATGGATTATATTATATATGGTCAGTTCCTCAGTTCTCACTTTTTCTCTCTCTTCCCTCCCCCTGGTAATCATTGTTATGATATATATGGTGGCCTATGGAATTTTCCAGAGGGACTTGGAAGTTTTGCCAGTGATGTATGGAGCCGTGACTGTAAGATTGTCAGACGAATATCTCTAGTCCCATTCAAGAGCCAAATGAAACTTAAGCCTGGAAATAATTAATGAAACTGTTTCTTACTAATCAAAAGAAGGAAAAATATAATTAATGAAAATATAGATATGCTTTCCAGCTTGCTTGTTGGAGGGGGTTATTTGTCAGGTTTGTGTAGTGTCTTCTTACCTTTTATAGTGCCTTCTTACCTTTTATAGTGTCTTTGGAGGTTAAAAAAAATGATAAAAGTTTCGACGACGGTGAGAGAATAGTGGTAGAGCTTAAGTCTTTTTTCTTCGACACTTTTTTACCTTTGGACAGCTGCGATTATTATTATTATTATTATTTTCTTCTTCTTCTAGCTATTAAACTAAAAATGTTATAGTGGTTGCATAATCAGGTTGTTTGTTTCTTACGTTTTTCTGGACCATTCTTGCTTGGTGCAGTGTCTCCCATGTTCAAGTTGTGGGACAACCACTCTCACCGCCGTTTGATATTGAAGTACTTGATCCCTCGGGAAAGTGTTCTTTAAAATACAACCCCAAAATGCAGTGTTGCGCGTCTTCAACACAATCAACTGAGGGAGAGGCAAGTACACCTTCTCGCCTGCATTCATTCACTGAAAGACTGATGCAGCTGCTAGGGAATGGGGAAGTTGACGAGGAGTCAGACGAGGAGCCTAATTTGTAATAATGACTTATTTTGCCGTTTGTTTTCAACTGTTTATATAAATCCAGCTGAGTCTGGACAGTACCATCATATAGTAATTAGATGGTGTTGATCAGCGGAAACGCTTGTATTGATGCAAATTAGTTTCTTTATCAATGTGTATGTATGGGGGTGCTCTTTGACCCGTTTGCCCATGGTTTAATATGTCCCGTCCCGTCTAAATAAGGTCATGAGAAATGGTATCCCTTTTACAATTTTATTTCTTTTTTCCTCGATCAATTTTGAGCAAGTGTCGCAAAAGCCATGTTGATCAGCAGCATTTTAGGACTGTTTAGGCCCATGCAGGAGCAAACTGATTCATATTTCTGAATTTCTATACAAATGTAATAAAATACAAAGCATCGGCGTCGAGTTGAAATTCGGAGAGCCCAAATCACTCTCTTTCATGAAGTAATAAAGCATCTCAGAAAAAAAAAAGTGTGAATTAACCAGACCTAAACTCCTCATCTAAAATGTAGAAGCCGTGTATCGGTTGCATAGTACAAGACAACGTAAAAGGTTGTCGAGTTCCTTTCTCTCTAATTTATGTAAACAGTAGCAGCTAACATGAGTTAACAAATCATGCTTCAGAGGGACTTCCTTCTGAAGCGTTGGAACATCTAGCGTATAGTATCCTCATAGATAGCTTCAATAAACCTATGAAAGGATTAACTATCAGTACATACAAAATGGAATCAAATTGCTACCAAACATTAAATAATCTTTTATCATTTTCCTAATCTGACCAAATAATAGATAATTTATACAAAGAGAGATACCAAGGCATCTATCTCAATCCTTCTCTCAACCTCCCAAATAACTCTATCACCATTAGATTCTTGAGTCCTACACAAAAAACTCATATAAATATATAAATCGAATGGTGATAGTAAAATTTGAGAGAAGGGAAGAAAAATTGAGATAAATGCCCTAACATTTCCCTTATACAAAATACATCTTGGTGGACATGCGTCTTCCATTTGACAATTAGAAATGTCATATTCTCTTAGAGAAAGAATGGTGTTGCACGCCTAGCGTATGAAGGAAGTGGAGGGATGAGATAATAATTAGAAATGTCATACTCTCATGGGCGCCCACCACCTGATTATCTTCCATCATCAGGATCAATAGAAATTTGACTAGACAATCAAGGATAAGGGTCAGGAAGGGCTATTGAAGCAGAGCAGCTACAAAATGAAGCAGATTCACTTATACAATGTGTAAAACTCGGGAATGAAAGATGTAAATATCATAATTAATAGGAAACCATTCTTAAAAGTTATTGTCCAATAGATTACACTTGCGCAAGACTTGAGACTTGGAGACAGAAAACCATCAAAACAGATGTCTAAATACCTACTTGAGTACAAGTGCGAGAAGTCGCAACAAATTTCGTGATTAATAGAGGGAAAAGGAAAAAAGAAACCCAGCTATTTCGAATATCCTGTACAAAGATGTATGATGGACACTTACCCAACAGATGCTAATAATTGATTAAAACCAATTTATGTTAGTCACGCCTTCCAGCCATAACTGTTGATAGTATCATCAAAGTCGCCATTTAAAAACCCGTTATCCGTGAAGTCATGGGCTATATCTGGAACTACTATATCATCCTGCAAATGAAGATTCTGTGGCAGATCTGGAGATCTCTGGTTGAATCCATTATTGCCACCAGCAGCAGAATCACTATTTGAAGCAGCTTTGAAACTGTTACTCCGACATGGAGCAGGCCCATTACTTCCTGATGCATTGGCCATGGCTGCAGCTGCTGCCGTAGTGTTACCTCCAAATCCCAATCCATTCCTTGCCACACTCCCATTTGCATTTGGCCCAGCAAGGGATTGCTGTTGTACTCCTGAACTGCTAGACATCTGCAGCAGTTGCTGGAACATCTGCTGTTGTAAGGCCTGGTTGCCATGGGGGCTCTGTGGATGGTTTTGTTGGAGTAGGTTATTACCGCTCAGTGAGCGCTGCTGCAGTTGCTGTGGCTGCTGGGGAGGTAAATGGGGACTTGAAAAGGCACTAGCAGGTAAATTCTGCATGGATCCTGATATTAAAGCAGCTGCCCCTTGGAGGTTCGAAGATGGACTCTGATTAGAATTATTGAAGGAAGACGAAGCCTCCTGTTGAAGTGAGTGAGAACTTGAATTCATAGGGTTCTGCCTATTCTGGTAACTGGTCAGTGCCAGAGCAGCTTGTGCCGAACCACTTAAAGCTCCTCGACCAACCATATTATGATTGTTGCTTATTTGGTTATTTAGTCCGGGATGCAATGCCATTAGTTTATTGAGGGTGTTCCGGTCAGTTGGAAGACCCTGAACATTTGCTAGTTGCTCCATCTCCTGCATCTTTTGCATCTGGAGCTTGGCTACAGAGGCATGTCGAGGATAACTTTTCAAGCCCTCTGCAAATAAACGTCACAATATGGTCCAAGCAAGCCATGTTACAGACAGTTAAAATAACTATTTTATACAGATACATATTAATAAATAAGGCAACTGTAACAACCAAGTACAGAGGACCTCCGGAAAACAATTTATAGATGACAAAAAGAAAATTTCGATATATAGCATTTTCGTCAGCAGCTAGTGCACGACGGAATGTCCACCAAGGGCTGTCTAAATTTTACAAGAAGACTTCCCACTACTAAATGAAATGAACACAACTACCCACTTTGACGGAAGGAAAATGAAAATAAAAAGGGAAAGAGTTGGGAAGGAATTTGGGGATAAAATCTCAACACAATTTGCTTCAAAATTTTCCATAACTAAGATAAAAATCAAACTTCAGAATTGCACTGGCTAAGCTCCTAAAAATTTTTAGTATCATTATTCCATGCTGAGTGTATGAATATGAATAAACTCAAACCAAACTTCCAGCTCAGTAAAAAGATAAAAGTTTGCATAGAATATCAACCTTCGGTTGATGAGCTAAGTGCCAGTCTATAATCGAGTCAAAGGAGGAGGAAGTCTCAAAAAGATAACTAGCAAGGCAATTCTAAGTTACAAAATGATATGTGATAACAAAGCCGAAAAAGAAATTACCGATGGGACCGACTCTGTTCTCCCGGCAGAAATCTATCAGATCTTTCATGCTATTGACAACTTCAGAGATCTGTAAGGAGTTGGCATTGATAACTGTAGTAAAACTTAACGATAAAGTATAACAACATATCTTTTTTTTTAATACCCAACTTTGGTGTCAGAAATAGATAAACACATACCTGCAAACACCTAACATATCTTTTGGAAAAACCCAAGTCATTCAATGACTGTAACTCCAAACTCTTCGCAAGCTGGCGCCCAGCTGTCAGTACCCTGAGGAAAAGCAATTGACATGACATCAGTGCTACTTCACGGCGTTCATGTTAGAACCAATCCCGCTCAAACCAGACATAAGTAGCAGAACATTCTCTCTTTCTCACAAGTCCAGTCTAGGCTCAGCTCATAGCTATAACATGCAGGACTAAGTATATTACTATAATTACATTGCACTCCATAGCAAGCAATCTACTCAGCATGCCCTTAACCACCAAAGCTCAGTGTAAGTTTAAGACCAAAAAGCTTTTCAAGAAAAGCCCTCAGAGAGTTTAATTTACTTGCTGGTGCCAGTATCCTTGCAGGACCGTATCATCCTTGTGGAGCATAGACATTGCTGATACTTCCACTCATCCCATCACAAGTTTGAAGCACCTAAATGAGCAGCACATGCTTCAAACTTGGTTGCATTTTCATCACATGTCAAGAGGATGAGAGCAAGGGAAAATATCTCCAAATGATCCACTAGCACCTGCTTTTCCTTCCTTACTACAACCACCAAGCCTAAAATGGGGAGTTAGGACTCCTGCACAACTAATGCACTAACCGAGCAAACTATACATTTCAAGAAACGAGCTTCAGCTAAAAAGGACTGAAGAAACAATATCAAACCACACAGAAAATTTCTTATTGATTGAACTACTCACATATTGCTGTTTGTTTGCAGATCCTGCTGAGAAACCCCATCAGATCCACTTTCAGCAATTGTGCTCTGGCATTTCTGTGCAACCTGAACCAACTGGTTCACCTGCAATAGAAGGGTAATGAGTAGGTTATAGATGTTTATACTTAAGATCCTCAAGCAATCTCAGGAACCTAAATAAATCTAGATAAAGATCCAGACTAGAACACTTAAAGCAGGGAACTGAATGGCAATCTAAAAATCAGTATATTAAGCAACAATCAAACTAGAAATCAACACCTATGGTACCAAATTAATGATTTCAGGGCTGAGCCTCTCATGAATAGACTAAATTTTAAGACAAATTCGACCTTTAAGCATGCACAAGCAAATGAATGGCAACTAACATTTTGTAGGAAAGATGTTTGGGGATTATAATGAACAGAGAAGCACAACATGACCAAAACATTTTTTCACTAGTCACATTAGATGTTAGTGTAACAACCCAAGAAAAAGCACTAGCCACATCTGTGCTATCACCCTGAAATGATTAGTCAATTTGAAATTTTCTTAGAATCACTTATGAAGCCCAGTTTTATCTAGTAAATAAACAATGTAGGACTTAGCACCCATGCCTAATGAACCACTCACTCTCTATTGGTCACTCATCTTACCAATATGGGACAGGAGTGTTACAAACTCTCCTTTAAAACACCTAACGTCCTCATCAGGGCCACGTCATGCAGTGCTAACAGTACCAAATAACGCATTAGAAAGCGGCTATGATACCATTTGCAAGGAAAAAAAAAAAAACGCTAGCCACATCTACACTATTACTCACAAAAGGACTAGTCAATTTTGAGTTTCCCTAGAATTACTTATAAAACTCAATTTCACTTAGTAAATAAGCAATGTGGGACTTAGCAACCATATATATCTCTTATAAATCACCTACTCTCTATATGTGCTACTCATCTTCTTAATATGAGAACAAGGTGTTACAGTTCGTAGACCTCTTTTTTGGAGCAAGCTTTCCTGCTAACCCCATCTTTGGAAACAACTTAAGCCTCTTCTTAACAACGAAAGGAAGCCCATAGCTATTTCTCACACATTCTTTCAACCAATGGTACTTGTTAGAAAACAACACTTTCTTACAAGAATATTTTGACAATTCCTACGAAGTTGACGTCCTTGGTGTTTAGTCTTTTTAATGTCATACAGTTGAGCTTTGAAACTTTTCTCGTTAGGTTCTTTGAATGGTCTCCAATAGCGAATTTCCATGTTTTCTAGAAACAAATTTCCCATATCACCTCGTGTGTTCCCAAAAATTATCAAAAACAGCTCCTACTTTAAAGATCACAATCAAAACACTGTAGCAGCAATATCAAGATTATTACTAGTCCGTCCGTGCACTAGTTGACAAAATAATAATGTCAACCAAAAAGCAAGAGTTAGTAAGGTAACAAAGTTAATACCTGTGGTGCAACCAACCTACGAGGAAGAAGCTCTTCATGCCGCCGTGCACAAAATTCCCAAGATAAAATCTGCAAAAGCATAAAATTTCCAGCAGGGAATTAGTGGAAGACAGAGACTGGCAACACTTAATATGAGATTGGGATCTTTTTTAACCTTCAAATCATGGGTGAATATGATACGAAGCTGACCCTCACGAACAACACGAAGTTGCTCATAAACACTCTCTTGGACCGCTTTTCCATATTCTAACATCATTATTCCAGAAGGAAATCTATATTCCCGCGGGAAGTCCAAAAACAGAAGCTCATCAATGACTCCACTGCCAAATTTGATCTCATTAAGTCTAGGAAGTACTTCAAAAGTTGCCTCTGTAAAAAGGAGAATTATTACTTAGATTGGATCAGAGATCCTCAAATGATAATATCCCAACATGCAAACATTTCATGGAGCTTTAACATCAAAGGTGAAGCTGGATTCAAGACCTAGGCATGTGTGAGACAATTCAATCAGTTTAATTACTGGATTTAATTTTAAATAGGGTACCCATCTTGGGCCCTTCATAGTTACCATCACATGTTAACTTTATGTTGTTTTTTGAATTAGAGTGCTGTCCTTTTTGTCTCCATTGAGTTTCTTGAAATTTAAGATAATGGTTTTTTTTTTTTGTGCAAGTTCTTGAGTTGTTGGATACAGGCGGCAGTCGCAGTCCATGGGTCTTGGAACTAATTGGTCCAACCAAGTTCTTTTGTAGCAGTTCAGTAGCCAAACTTTTATTACATGCTTACTAAGTTTGGGGTCCTATTTACTTATCAAAAAAAAAAAAAAGCTTGGGGTTCTATTCTAATTAGAATAAGGAGTTGCCAGCAGCCTGTAAGTACCCACTGAGCTATTGCAATCAGATGGAGTTCATTAAAAAGCTTTCCCCTAAGTTATTTAAAAGGATTATGTGATGCATTCTAATCCTAGGTGCAGGGCCATGGGAATCCAAGTGCAGGGCCCTAGAACCTTTTTCCTTTTTTTTTTGGTCAGCAGTCTATGAATTTCATTTTAAATTGGAAATTTCCCTCAGACTTCCACAAACTTTTGTAAACATACCTAGGCTTCTCTGAACTTTCATTGAATAAATATGAATTAACTCAATGAGCAACTAAATTTTACAAAAATAATTGTTATAATAAAGATATTTCTTGACCTGTTTGAAATGCAAGAATATATTAGTATTCATTAAGAATCTCTTTTGCTCTCGTTAATACATAATATCACCAGAACTAAATCCAGAAATTGATTGCCAAAAGAAAAAGATATAAAAAAACAAGTCCAGAAAAATCAACAAAGCCTGATCACGATAGGAAACTCTTCCAATTAAAGCATTCTATACCATAATACTAATTTTCTTACCAAATCCCCTTCCAGATTTGGAGCCACAAATTTCACACTGCCATGCATCCTGGCAACAAAACAAGATACAAAAAAATTAAGAAAAAACTTTTGTATGTGAGAAACACAATCATGTAATTCAAGAAGTAAAGAGAAAATAAACACAAAATCCAAATACATGCAATTAATGAAGTTAATGAATCTATAATTACTATAGAAGCATGGATACAAGCTCCTTGTCAATTACATGAGAATCAACTCATGCAATGAAGAGAAAGAAAACATTTCAATATTCATTATAGCATAAACTTTACATGAGGTCAGAGTAGTGTTTATGCTATAAGCCTATAAGCAATTTTCTCTATGTTTTAAAGATAGAAAGAAAAGATCACCGGGACAGAAAAACTGACCATAGATGCCTGGGGGAAAACACCAAGTGCATGATGCCCAACATTATCATATAATGACAAGCACCATCTTTTCTTTGCACGAGGAGAGTAATACTCTGCCACAAACTTCCTCCAGTAACCAATACTATTGTCCTGTGAAAAGAGGAAAAAATGAAAAAAAAAAAGAAAAAAGAAGAAGATAATAACAAAAAGCCCTTCGAGCTTCGGAAAGCACCTTAATTAACAAATAAAGTCAACATGAAAGATCAAGCATGTTCAAAAAAATATTAGGCTATCAAAACACAGAAATCTTGTGTAAATAAGAGGAGAATGTTACCAAAATTCATATACAGCAGAAAAATATGTTTTACCCCATGAAGCACCAATAAATGATACAGACACAGCAATGTATTTGAAAATCTAGGATGCAATATGCAGGGATATGTTAATTAATAAATATATAGTGAATATTTCTAGATATTATGCTAGTATTTGTTTAAAAAGATAAATAACAAAAATCATTAGGCAATAAAGCATGTATAACAATGAAACTAACTATGATCCACGATCCATATTTGAGATTGATAGAATTTTAGAATCTTGAAGCTTTCTTTCTAAAACACTAGAGAAACATTTTACATTTAAAACTTTTTTTTTCTTAAGGAAATCCAACTTTCACCTCCACAAATATCTTTGCCATATTCATGCCGTGTCCCCGCAGAATCCCATCATATTTGTCAAAAGAATAAAATCATCAGTTTTCTTATTTACAGACAAATACCTAATACGTATTCCACATCTGAGACGTATTCCTCCATATCCAAATACACATTTGGTTATAGCAAAGCATATATTGGATACGTTTTAGATCATAAGGAGGTTATTTCAACATATCTGTGCTTTCTAGGTCTTACGAGACAAAGACATAAAAGCAAGTACTCACTTGTGGTCGTTGCCATTGATGAAATAGGTATTGCATCAGCCGACGAGCACATACACCACTATCATATGGGCGCTTCATGGCTGATAATGGCGGCATTGCCTGTTGTTGCAGTTGCTGCCTCAACTGCATCTGCTGCTGCTGCTGCTGCTGCTGCTGCTGCTGCTGTTGCTGTTGTTGCTGCTGCTGCTGCAACTGGGCTCTCTGCAACTGTGGCATAGACTGCAGAATCTGTTGTTGTTGTTGCCTTAGCCTCTGCTGCTGAAGCAAGGCTTGTAACTGTGGGTTACGGCCTTGGAATTGCATAGGGTCTTGTCTCTGCAATAGCTGTTGTAACACCTGCTGCTGCAAGATATCTTCTTGCTTGATATCTAACCGAGGTTTCTTCTGCACCTGGGATAAATTATTTGGATCCTGGATGAAAGCTCCAACTCGTGCACCCATGGAAAGTGAAGCGTGGCCAGTTTGTGATGTAGATAATGATGTAGCGCTTGAAGCCCCCAGTGGCTGGTGATGATTCTGCTGCACATGTTGCGAATTCTGGTCTTGATGAGAATTTTGCTGCACTACAGAAGACCCGTCCATAACAGATGAGCCCGTAAGACTAATATTATTGGATGAGAAGGACATAGGCGATGCAGGTAAACGCATGTAAGACTCCGTATTGATGCTTGCACTTCTTTGCAAATGGGGACCTCCTGAAAGTGCTGAATTTGCATCTGTGACCAAAGAACTTGCCCCAACACTTGGTCCAGAGTTTGCCACACTGTTCAACGCAGCATTGTTCATATCCCCCGAAACCGGACCCAGGTTTGAACGCCCAGTTCCAGGAATTGAATTAGAAGAGTTCCCAAAAGACGAGCTCAAGTGCGAGTTAACTACAACATGGGACTGCCCATCTCCCTGGAAGAATATTCCAGAACTTGAGGAAGATTGGGTTAACCCTCCAGCCACCCGAGAAGGTGCCATGGGGGGCACCGCCCCTTGGTGGCTGGAGTCTAAATAGCTCTCCAGAGCCAGATCTAACTAGGATTTATATGTACTAAAACAAATGCACTCAACCCACTTAATATGATCCAATAACAAAAAACGTATTTAAAAAAAAAAAAAAAGCCCAAAATTGCTCCACAAAGACAGCGGAAAGCTAAAAATAGTAGTACATTCCCACTTCACCAACCAAAGATAAAACACTATTTGAACCCTTGTATCTCAAATTTCACCACTCAAGGTACGACTTTTACAAATCTACAAGCTCTAGTGCGTTCCAACTGCTCGCAAAGTTTCATTCTGTTTGAGCTTTCAACAATTTGTAATTGGGATCTAAAATGAACAAACCAAACAACATTAGCTGTAGAACAAAAAAAAAACTAGCTAAAAGTAAAAAAAAACTCGAGAACTTTGTAAACTGCCTCACCACGTTTAATTAAAGACTAAAATTAGGCCTAAAGACATCAAAAAAATTCTCAAACTAGCCCTTGGAACAAGATGAAGTAAAATATAAATATATACTCTAATAATTCGAACAAAACCCTAACTTTTAACCCCAAACAGTGTCTTTAGCATATACAAAAATTTTCCAAAAACTTTTTAAACTAAATGCGCGAAACGGCGATCGAATTGTGCGACCGCAAAATTCAACTAAAAACTAAACCATTAATCAAATTTAGCCCAAATTTTGTCGTTCCAAGAGTCATAAGCTGCGATCGAACGCCAAAATAGCTCAAATCGAATAAGAAATTGCACGAAGTTTTAACTCTAAACCCCACTAATTAAACATACTAAACTGCATTAGAAAATCATTAGCCAGTAAAACTACAAGATCAGGAGCTAACAAACAAAAAGTTTACAAAAAAAAAGTTCTTTAAAAAATGAGCTTTTACAGTTTCAGAGATCGATTAAAGCAAAGTTATATTACTTAAATTACCACAAAAAATTAGGTAAAAAACACAGTAATTAAAATGAAGACCAGCCACTGACCTTTGAAACGCAAGCTAAGAAAAGCCAAACGTTTTTTTGCTTTTCAATGCTTTCTTACGAAACTGCGAACTCACCAAGAGAGAGAAAGAGAGGGAGTGCTCGTTGAGGCTGCTTATATATACCTAGCGGGAATTGCAGAGGGGGGGTTTACCGGCTGCACCAGTATCCAGACCTATGCCACCGGCTGTGCCCGGGGCACCGTGGTACACGTGTTGTGTCCTGATCGCAAGACACGGTCGGTGTTAGATCGCCACGGTCGCGAGCGAGGTCTCCATGACGTGGCGGGATCTCATTAGTTAACTTAGCTTGCCTATCCTAGATCTTAAGGTCGTTTCCTGAGTACAGTCTCTGTAAGACATTGTACGCTACAGCTAAGGTATAAAAAAGTTCATAGGACAGCAGTTCACCACGTCACTCAATTGGGATAAATGTGGTATTTAGATTTTGTTTAGAGGTAGTATGGTACATAATGTACAGAAAATTGTTAAATTGGCTAGCCTTGGTCGGCGCGCTGGGAAATGTAATATATGTTGTAAGTTTGTAGCTATTAAATTAAATAGGTTAACGGATATTGTCCCAAAAAAAAAAAAAGGTTAACGGATAGAGACAGACCGTCTGATTGCCACGTGTGAATCGCACGCATAATAAAACAAGGCCTCGTGTGGCTTCTGCCGGTGGAAGCTCAAACTTTTGCATATATTCCTAATCCCTTTTTCAATTTTTCTTTTTTTAAAAAAAAAAAAATCTTACCTAATTTAAAGGTTAATGACACATTTAACGCTCATTTATTATATTTATATCACACCCGCTGATATTGTTTGTTTTAAATTGTTTATAATGTTAACCACTTAAAATATATCATGTTAGCTGGTGCAACATAGATGTAATAAATAGGTGTGAAGAATAGTTATTTTATATTATTTTAACATTTTTTCAACATAGTCAACCGAAGGGCCATGCTCAATCCATTATTGACGTCAGTTGAGTATGATGAAAAAATAATATGATGCTTTGTCTAATTAATTAAAGGATTGTGCATATATATGGGATACAATATAAGATTTTCCAATATAATTGGCATGTTTTTATTGGGCTATTTACTTTTAACCTCTTCAACTATCACTCATTTATACGTTACCCCCATAAACTATCATATGTAATACTTAGCCGTTTTAAACTATCAATCGTTGGCAAAACAATTCATTTGTTAGTCCATATCGTTAAAAGGGGCGAAATATTGATGTTGTGGTACAAGTGCTTTTTTTAGTCATGAAATGATGAAAATACTTTGAGTTCTTAAATTATATTTACTTAAATACTTTTTAGCATTATAAAATTAATGTTTAAGAAAAAAAAAACTCAAATAAAAAATTCGTAAAAAGGCTACCCCTAGGGAAGGTTGGTGATTTGAGGTGGTCAATCCACCCCCAACATACCTGGGGTAGTTCAATAACCACCCTTATTTTTTATTTAATTTTTTTTTATTGTTTGTAGTTTTTACTTGACCGGATTTTCATCATTTTTTGTCTAAAAAATGCATGTATTATGCAAGTGATCGAGATTCTATCTAATTTAACAAGTTGGCATAACGGGAAGGGTTTTGTGCAAATAAATGATAGTTTAAAGTAATTGAATGTAAATGTCGTACTTCATGGGGGTAACCTTTTTTCTTCTTCTTCTTCTTTTTTTTTTTGTTAAAACAATATAACTAGTATATATAATACATTAATGTTTAATCTATAGAAAATTGATTATTTGCATTATGACATCCATGTTGCATACATTTATGTTGAATTAGCATGCTCCATCCACACTTAATTTTAAAAAAAAAATGGTGGATAAAGCATGCCAACTCAGCCAAGATGTACACAAATATATATCATAATGTGTAATGCCTTAGTGAACTTAATTAACTGGTAATTAATTTCAGGATTCATCTCTCAACCTTAAACGACAATTAATAAGATTTAAGGAGTTAGAGATATTCATACTCCCTTGAAAGAAAGTCTATGAAGTATAGGCTATAAAACCATTTACATCTCCAAAGTCAAGCCAATTAATTTGACTGACTCGAAGTGTTACCCGTAGTACATTCAAACCAATTAACTAGTAGCTGGCTGAATTTACTACACATCACAAATTATTAGAGTAAATAGCAAAAAATATAAATAATTTATCTGAGTTAACTAACAATAAATCATTGATAACATTATTTATCATCAATAATAGACTCAAAGCTTCCAAACAATTTACTTAAGGAATAAACTGCGAATGAATAGAGTTTTCACTACCCGAGGCTGAGAGAATTTTTTCCTGCCGGGTTACCGTGTGGGTTTACCTTCCAGGACTTCTCGATAGTTTCTGGTTTTGGGTGCTGTCTGTCTGCAACATGGCAGAGGAATTAGAAGCAATGTGTGGGCGTATTTCCCTAACTGATAGTGAGAAGGATGTGATTCCTATCTCTGAAGGGGAGACTGCCGTTCTCCGGGCAAAGGGCTCTCGCTGCTTGGTGGGGCGTATTGGGACTGATAAGCGGATCAATCGAGAGGCTTTCCGCTCTCTTCTTACTCGGATCTGGCGACCTGTTGGGAGTGTTATTTTTCAGGCGGTTGAGGAACATTTGTGGATTTTCGAATTCTCCAATGATGATGATCGGCGTCGGATTATGGAAGGTCGTCCCTGGCTATTCGATCGGCATCTGGTAATTCTTACTGAGTTTGATGGAATTATGGCTCCGTCTCAGTTGTCTTTTTCAAAATCCCCCTTTTGGGTGCAAGTGTATGAGTTACCCCTAATCTGTATGACCACTGGTGTGGGTTGTAAGATTGGTTCCTCCATAGGCGAGTTCATTTCTGCGGATGTAGCAGGGGATGGAGGAGGGTGGGGGCGAAGTCTACGAATTCGGGTGGTGCTGGATCTTACAAAACCCTTGGAGCGTGGAAGGACCCTAAATGTAGCCGGGAAATCGTGTTGGGTTTATTTCAAATATGAAAAACTCCCTTTATTTTGCTTCAATTGTGGTCGCATCGTTCATAGTCCTGGAGGTTGTCCAAGGCGTGATCCGTCGCAGGTGGGAGCTTCTGATGGAGAACCTCAATGGGGTTCATGGTTGCGTGCCGACAACCCAAAACGGCCTTTGGGTAGTGGTCGGGGGGACCGGTTGCTTTTGGGTGATTATGCTGTTCGCTCCTCTACGGTGGTGCGTGATCGATTCCGGCCGGTGGACAAGGATGCCCGCTCCACCCCGGTGGTGACGAAGGTTTCCACTCCGGGGAACATTCAATGCAGTCATAATAGCCAACAACGGTTATTTTCTGAGAAAGGTAACGCCAATATTCCTGAGCTTCCTTCTTTAATTCAGGTTCCGCAAATGGAAAGCGAGGGTTGTTCGGGCATTCACGATCCCACTCAGGGGGCTGCCTCTGATTCAGTAACGGATACGCGGACAGAACCATCTAAAGTGCTCCCAGATGTAAGTAACGTATTCACTTTTAATGCTGCCAGCCCATTGGGCACGACCGTTTCACGAAAGAAGTTGGGCAAATCAAAGCCCCCATCTGTCTCTCCTATCCGCTTGGGCCGCCCAATGGGCCCTTCCGGGCCTGCTGTGAAAAAACTTGATGGGCTCTCCTTGGTCCCAAATCCTGATACGACTGGTGGGCCGTCTGCTGAGAAGGTCTCTCTCCAGCCTTCTGTTCAAGTGTATAACCGGAAGGCCTATCCTGGAACCATCAGAAAAAATGAGCAGACGACTAAACTGCATGACTCTGAAGCATGTCAATCGGTGGCTTCTATTCCGGCTGCCCCGCATGGAGGCCATATGTCTGTTACCAATTGGAAGCGTTCGGCTCGCTCCAGGGGTAATAGTCAAGTGTCTGCAGATGGTCCCCTCTCTACCTTACGAAAGAGGATGGCTACGACAGACCTGGTCCTGGCTGACTCTGAAAGTGTTTGTAAAAAAGGCAAGATGGTAACAGCGGAGGTTCCTTCCTCTTTTTCTGTATTGGCGGAGGCTGCAAGACAGCCCCGCCAGCATCAATGAGTCTCATTAGTTGGAACTGCCGGGGGCTTGGGAACCCCCGGACAGTGCGGGACCTTTGTCAAATGGCAGAGGAAAAGCAGCCCCGATTTTTGTTTCTGATGGAAACAAAAATACGTAATTCTCGGATGCAATATGTTCGCAATAAATTGGGTTTTGAGGGCATGTTCACGGTAGATCCTATTGGTCTCAGTGGAGGTATTGCTCTACTCTGGAAGGTGGCACAGGATGTCGAAATACAGAATTATTCCAGAAGCCATATTCATGCAATTATTAATACGGGTGATGCAGCGGGTCCGTGGCAACTTACTGGATTCTATGGGGACCCTGATCGTTCTCTCCGCGATGTTTCTTGGAGGCTTTTGGCTCACCTCAAAACGGTTAGTCTCTCATCTTGGCTTTGCATTGGTGACTTTAATGAGATTTTGGACAATTCTGAAAAATCTGGAGGGGGCCTTCGTGAAGTCCGTCAAATGGCTGCTTTCCGTGAAATTCTGGATGCTTGTCATCTCTGTGACTTAGGGTACTCAGGGCCACGATTTACTTGGTCAAATGGGCGGGAGGCAGGACAACTCATTCATGAGAGGTTGGACCGAGCCACAGCCACCAAAGAATGGTGCGACACCTTTAAGGATTTTAATATCACAGTTCTGGCAGCTCTATGTTCAGACCATCATCCTTTACTTGTCCGTCTCTCTAGGCCCAACAGATACCGACGTAATGGGCGACACTTCAAATTTGAAGCAAGCTGGAATCTCGATAGTGAATGTGCACAGGTTGTTAAACGAGCTTGGGTAGGATTAAGTTGCGGAGAGGGTGCACTACAGAATTCTATGAGGAGGCTGGAAAATTGTAAATCAGCTTTGATAGGTTGGAGTCGCAACAAATTTCGGCATTCGGCAAAGCTCATTGAAAAAAAGAAAAAACAACTTGTGGATCTCCAACAAGCTATACCTCCTATTGATAGGACCATTATCAAAGGCGTGCAGGAAGAGATCAACCACCTGCTGGAGATGGAAGACATAAAATGGAAGCAACGAGCAAAACGAAATTGGTTTCAGCAGGGTGACCGTAACACCAAGTTCTTCCACGCCTGGGCCAACCACCGACGGAAGAAAAATCAGATTGATTGTATTGAGGATGAGACAGGGGCTGTTTGGAAAGAAGCAGAAGATATCGACCGGGCCTTTATTGGGTATTTTCAATCCCTTTTTTCAACTTCTTCACCTACAGGAATTGCTGACAGCATAAGAGGAGTTCAATCTGGTGTTACCAGTGACATGAATTCCATGTTATTGGGTGTTTTTACC
This sequence comes from Betula pendula, assembly GCA_900184695.1. Classification (NCBI taxonomy): domain Eukaryota; kingdom Viridiplantae; phylum Streptophyta; class Magnoliopsida; order Fagales; family Betulaceae; genus Betula; species Betula pendula. The sequence continues at coordinate 19,985 of FXXK01000747.1, read as the reverse complement.
TCGGAGGAAGTTGACACTGCTCTGTCCCAAATGCAACCACTCAAGTCGCCAGGCCCGGATGGCTTTTCAGCGTGCTTCTACCAAACGCACTGGGCAACCGTGGGCTCGGAGGTGAAGAGGGCTGTCTTGGCTTTTCTCAACTCAGGGACCTTCGATGCACAGATCAATGCCACCCATATAGCTTTGATCCCAAAAGTCTCACATGCCACCAAGGTAACTGAATTTCGTCCGATTAGCTTGTGTAATGTCCTATACAAACTCATTGCCAAGGTATTAGCTAATCGATTGAAGAAGGTGCTCCCTAGCCTTATCTCACCGACCCAAAGTGCATTCATTCCCGGACGTCTCATTTCCGACAATGTCTTGGTTGCATTTGAAGCTTTACATACGATGGATGCCAAATTGAAAGGAAGGAAAGGCTTTATGGCCGTTAAGCTCGACATGAGCAAGGCTTACGATCGAGTTGAGTGGGATTACTTGGAAGCTATCATGCGACAAATGGGGTTTGCGGACCGCTGGATTTATTTGATAATGACTTGTGTTCGGACCGTGAGCTATTCCGTGATTATTAATGGGTCCCCTCAAGGGTGTATTCAGCCATCACGTGGTTTACGACAGGGGGATCATCTATCCCCTTATCTTTTCTTATTATGTGCGGAAGGATTAAGCTCTCTCCTTTCCACTGCTGTGCAAGCTGGGCGCTTAACGGGTCTAACCATTGCTAGACGGGGTCCATGTGTGAGCCATTTATTCTTTGCCGACGATAGCTTGATTTTTTGCCGGGCCACCTTCTCGGAATGGTGCGTTCTACATGAGCTTCTTGAGGTTTATGAGGCTGCGTCGGGGCAAAAGACTAATAAGGAGAAGACAACTATTTTCTTTAGCCGAAACACGGGTTTGGCTTTTCGGACTCATATTTTTTCTATCCCGGGAATTTCTGCCAGCCGTAGTTATGAGAGATACCTGGGTCTTCCTGCCCTTGTTGGGCGCCACAAACGACGCACTTTTGCGGGTATCACGGGACGTGTTCGAGCCCGGTTGAATGGATGGAAGGAGAAGTTCTTGTCTCAAGCCGGGAAAGAGATCCTCCTCAAGGCCGTGATTCAAACGATCCCCACATATAGCATGAGTATTTTTCAGTTACCAAAATCTCTCTGTCGGGAGTTAAATGCTATGATGAATTCTTTTTTCTGGGGTCACAAGGATAATGTTACAAAGAAGAATTGGATGCGCTGGGATCGTATGGGGTTGTCAAAAAATTCTGGTGGATTGGGATTTAGGGACCTTGAAAGCTTTAATTTGGCACTCTTGGCTAAGCAGGGATGGAGGCTCATTCAGCAACCTAATTCCTTGATGGCCCAAGTTATGAAAGCCAAATACTACCCCAATCATGATTTTCTGAATGCTCAGTTGGGGGCTAAGCCTTCATTCGCTTGGAGGAGTATCTTTAAGTCTCGTGATCTGTTGCAGGCGGGATTAATATGGAGAGTGGGCAATGGAGCTTCTATCAAAATCTGGGAAGATCGGTGGTGTCCCAATCCAATGTCAAATCTGATTCAATCCCCAACCCATTTATTACCTTCAGCTGCTCGGGTCAGCTCCCTTATTCATGCAGATACTCATTCATGGAATACTCAACTCATTCAGGAGGTTTTCTGGCCTGAGGAAGCCTCACGGATCTGCAGCTTGGTCCTTAGTCCCTCTGGGCAAGCAGATAGATTGGTGTGGCATGGGAACTCCAATGGAATTTTCTCTGTTAAAAGTGCTTATCACCTATCGAAGGAGCTTTGGATGCGTGAACAGGGTGCTAGTTCTTCCGCTTCCCCGTCAAATGGGCCTTGGCAGAAAATCTGGAAGCTTAACGTCCCAGGTACGGTGAAGGTCTTCCTGTGGAGAGTGTGCCATAATTCCCTCCCAACACGGTTTAATCTTTTTCGGAGGAAGATGATAACGGACCCGCTCTGCCCTATATGTGGGTTGTATCCGGAAACCCTTGGGCACATTTTGTGGAATTGTGCGTCGGCTAGTGCTGTCTGGATGGAGAGTTCCAGGAAGATTCAAAAATTGCATGTTGGAGAAATAGACGGAATCCTTCTTTTTGAGCATTGGATGGCCCAGTTGGATGATTCTGAGCTGGAATTGGTGTGCGTATTGGCTCGTTCTCTGTGGCTTCGGCGGAACACAGTGGTATTTGGGGGGATTTTATCCTCTCCTTTCAAAGTCGTGCAGCAGGGCCGAGACTCCTTGGAGCTTTTTCAGAATTCCCTTCTCGCCAAAATTTCGTCCCAGCAGGTTTGTGGCCAACCAACGAGACCTGGGTGGCAAAAGCCTAGGAGAGGAATGTTAAAAACTAACTGGGACGCGGCTATTGACGTGTTGCACCAGTGTATGGGCGTGGGAATTATTGTACGGGATGATGCAGGATCAGTTGTGGCTGCTTCTTGTGCTACAGTTCCATTTATAATTGATCCTACTCTTGCAGAAGGTATTGCCCTTTGGAGGGCGGTGTTACTTAGTACTGAATTGGGTTGTTCTAAACTTCAATTGGAGGGCGATTCTTTGGAGATTGTTCAAGCTCTAGATCGGGAGGGACCTTGCTGGAGTCGGTATGGCTATCTAATTGAAGAGTCTCGGAGTCGCCTTTTTCATCTACAACACTGGTCCGTTTCCCATACAAATCGGGGAGCAAATGAAGCTGCTCATAGGTTGGCAAAAGCGGCACTGGTTACAAAATTGGACTTTGTATGGATGGGTTCCTACCCTGAATTCATTCACAGCATTGTACTAAATGAGCAAGGCTCATAATTTTTAATGAAATTCGATTAATCCCCCTTCAAAAAAAAAAAAAAAAAAAAAAATTTTAAAATATCAATAAATAGATCATTAACTAATCACAACCTAACAGTTCGAAGCCAATTTCGCTTGGCATCTTCATCCTAACAAATTTTTCACCCTACAGCTTGACAACTTACTAATTTGCAAAACACTAGGATGTTTTACAGATAAAAGAAGTAACTATGTAAATTAATGACTTAATAAGTAAATTACTATAAAATTGGTTTATGTAATAAGCCTTAGGTAACAGTTTTCGCAAATGGTGTGCGATGTCCCCGTTGTTATGCCATCTAAAAATGTGGTTTGTTTTGAGGAGTGACAACATAATCCCGGTAACAAATTGTTAAGATTTTAACATAAGCCATGTGTGATAGAAATATAAGCAATAGTTATAACTTTCCTTCATATGGTCTACTCGAGCCCTTAACCCCTCATCACTTGGATTTACGTGTTTTTTAGATAACATCTAGTACAATATCGGCGCTTCAGATGTTGCATCAACATATTGTCTGATACTAACAGCCTGACTGAGTCCAACTCGAGTGGCCCACACTACTGGCAAAACCATAACTATGACCTTATCCATAAATTGTGCGTTAGTAAAAAAAAAAAAAACTATTGGATCTAAGGTTAAATATAAAGGTCAATCTCTTTGACTATAGGATCAAGCCCACATAATAGTACCCTATAGTCATTATTCTGCTCAAGACAACGTACCATTTTATACAATCCAAATATTGTTTATTTATTGTAAAATATGAATATATATAAGTAATTGTTTTATTTGAAATAGTTATAAACATATTATAAAATTAGTAAACTCATAACATAAAAAAAATATGCTTATTTCGCTGACATATCACATATCAAATGTACACAGTTTCATAATCAATTACTTACTTCAAACGTTCATCCATACCCTCGGACATATCTGTCTTCTTGACACTACGAAACGTACCCTCATATTACACTTTTTTTTTTTTATTACACATAATACATTGAGAGTTATATTTACCTTTTGCCCCCATGAACTACCACGCATTGGTTTTATGTAAATTTTGTTCATTTACTTATGGTGTTTGCATCATTTCAAATTTTAACCAAATTCCCTAATGGTGGGGAAAAAGATAACAAAATGGTTGTCCATGGAGGTCATATGGTCAGAGTGTCAATTTATGGAGGCAGAATGATAATGCGTTGTAATTCATGGGAGCAAAAGGTAATTACCCATTTATTTCATATCATGAGCTTACCAATTTTTATTATATGTTTATAACTACTTCAAATGGATATATTTGCTTATATAAATTATTTACAATAAATGAATAATATTTGCATTATATGACATGGTACACCGTTATGTGCAGATAACAACCATGAGCTACCATTATATAGGCTTAACTCTATGATCAAAGAGATTTACTTTTATGTTTGGTCTTAGATCTAATGGTTGTTTTTGTGACTAGCACATCATTTACGGATGGAGTTACGGTTATAGCTTTGCTAGTAGCATGAGTCACTCGAGGTTAGACTTGGTTGGACTGCTAGTATAAGATGATATGTTTGTACGATATCAGGAGCTCTAGTGTTGAGCTAAGTGCTCTCTAAAAAACACACAAATACAAGCAGAAAAGGGCTAAGGGCCCGATTAAACTATACGGAGGAAAGCTATGAGTATATATATATATATATATATATAACACATGATTTTGTGCATCAAAACCCCAATGATTTGTTACCAGAATTACATCGTCACTCTTCAAAATAAAACACACTTTTAAATAGTTTAATAATGAAAACAACGTACATCATTTACGAAAACTCATGTTTAATGTTTAAAATCTACAATTGTTACCTGAGACTCATTACATAAACCAGTTACATTGTAATTTATTTATTAAGTCGTGGACTTACGCAGTTACTTATTCTACTCTATGAAACACTCCGATGTTTTGCAGATTAGCAGGTTGCCAAGCTATAGAGTTATAAATTCGTTAGGATGAAGATGCCAATCACCCCTATTGCCAGGTTTGATTAATTAGATATTATTTGTTAATATTTTAGTGATGTATATTTGTAAGCTCTTTGTCTATTATTGATGATAAATAATGCTATCAATTATTTCTAATTTTCGCTATTTATTTACTCTAACAATTAGTAATGTGTAGTAAATTAGCCAGTTTTCAGTTATTTGGTTGAAAGTATTACGGATAACACTCCGAATCAATCAAATTAATTGACAAACTTTAGGAGTGATATGAATGATTTCATAGCCAATACTCTTCAACTCTCCCCTTAGGGAGTAAAGATATACACGAGTCTTATTCATTGCAGTTTAAGGCTGGAAGACGAACCATAAAGTTAATTATTAGGTAATTAATTTTATTGAGACATTACAATTGGATACATCAAAACTCATACGCGCTATAGGTGCTTGCATGTTCCTTCTGGTAGATTCTATATTTCTTGTCATGTGGTTTTTAATATAACTATTTTTCCCTTTCTGTTGCTGCTTCTCCCAAAAGTCAATCTTTTACTGCATCTATTCTTGCCAATGTTCGCATCCCTCCTGCTACCAAAATCTCCACTTCATCTTCAACAAGCCGTCTCGAGTCAACTACAAATGTTCCTGCCAATGTTCTCATGTCTCATGCTTCAAACACCAACCTTAGGTCTCTTCCTCCTACATTAGTTAACGGGGCACTTCATTTGCCTCAAGTATCATCCATTCCATCATCTTATGCAAATCCCATATCTATCAAAGGATCCTCATCTGGCCTTTATTCATTCCACCCCCTTGGCCAAAATGAGGGTGGCCAACCACCCCCAATAAGGCTTTCATAATTTTTTTTATTTTATTTTTTTAGTTTTAAGTTTAGGTAAATTTTTAATATTTTTAGCATATGATGTGGCGTAAATACCATAAGTACCACATTTGATGTAGTGACATGTCATAGAAGATACTGAGTTGGTTAAAATATATGGTGGAAGTAGGGGTGAGCAAAACCCGACCCTACCCGCAAAACCTGCTCGCCACAATCCGCCCCAACCCGAAAAATTCGGATTTTTAAGGTTTAATTGCGGGTTCGGGTTTTTTTTTTTTTGTAAATCCGCGCGGGTCGGGTCGGGTTGCGGGTTGGTTTTTTGAAAATCGCAGGTATCCGACCCGACCCGCAATTTGTTATATACTATAAATACTTTTTTACTTCTAAAAAATCAAAAAACATAAAAGAAATAGCTCAATAGAATTTTAAACTCTCATTGGTTAAGGTTTAGTTGAGTATGGTTTGCTGCATGTCCATTGTATATGAGGACTTTAAGGTGCTAATAGAGGCTCATGATTGCTGGTGCTAAATGAGATTGCTAAATTACAAAATCTTTTGCCTCCTACAGTAGAGAAGATGAATGATAAACTACGTAAATTATTTACTAAAAAAAAAAATGCATAGGTGCACCCATATTTTTGGATAAGGCTAGTTTGTGTTGTACAATGTTTAAGTAGCATGCTAATTGCTAGACAAAGTAAAACTTTAATATCCCAAATCATTTAACATGGAAAAGAATGTGAAGAATATACAATGATGAAATTCTAAAGGGAGAGAAAAAGTGAATTTGCGGAAGACATTTGCAATATCCATGACCCTAGTAAGCACACAGAGAGAGAGAGAGAGAGAGATTAACAGTGTGTTTTTGGTTAGTTTACCTTCAAAATTTCATTATGTTTACAGTGTTTGTAAAAGCCAATGTATGTTGTACTGAAATTTACATTGAAGATTAATTAAATAAGTTGAATGCATCCAGAAATTAAATCAGACAGTGTTGCAAGCGTAAAAACATATACAGTATCCAGATAACATCGCTGTACTGGAGATATATTGACATACAACATGGCATTTATGGATTAAAATAACTCCAATTTGGCTGTAAGGAATCCTCTGCAGGTTCAAAAACAATCTAATCAAATTAAACTAATAAAAAAAAAAAAAAAACTAGAATTCGGATTTAAACCCGGCCCGCACGCAAACCCGACCCGCCCCACAAACCTGAAACTCGTCAGATTGCAATGGAAACATGCGGGTTGCGGGTTGAATTTTTTCAAACCCGCACCCCGCGGGTCGGGTTTCGGATACCCGCGAAACCCGACCCAAACCGACCCGTGCTCACCCCTAGGTGGAAGAAACATGTGTTGCAATTTTAAGTGAGATTACAAATTATAAGGATTTCTGTTAAAAAAAAAAAGATGAAACTTAGACAGAAATACTAAGTAGATATTTCAATTAACGATAGCTATCATCTGTGATATTTTTTTAAAATTGAGGCGGTTGTTTGATAATAACCCTTATCATAGATACCAAAAATGTATTTAATAAAAAAAAAAAAAAAAAAAAATCACTTCCTGATTTTAATCACTTTAAAACAACTTTCTTCGTGTACTTTTCCATCCAAATTGTTGACAAAGTTTCTACCACATTAACCAGTCGCCAAGTCACGTAATAAAGTAGACATGTCATACCTTACTCCCTATAAAATTATAATTATGTCATGAAAAGAAATAAATATACCAAAAAAAAAAAATCACAATCTATAAAAGGATGGAGGTCAAAAAAAATCACAATCTATAAAAGGATGGAGTTGACCTCCATCCCTTGTGAAGGAGACTTTATTTTTTATTTTTTACTTTCTTTTGTTTTTTTGTAATTGTATTAATTTTTAGAATGTAACTATAATTTTAAGAAAAGTGATGAGTGTGATATATCCACATTATCATAACAAAAATTCCATTAACAATTTAGACGGAAAAATTAATGGGAGTGATTAAAACAAAGGGAGTATTTTTTTTTTCTTATTCTACCTAGATAGTGATTTTTAAACTAGTTAAAATCTAGGGACCAACCTTTTAATTTTCTTATAATTCAAAAATCCATTTAACACTCCTTCAGGAGTCGTTAATTTCTTTGATTTAGATATATCTGAAGTGTTCTGTGTGTGATGCCATAGCCTCTTCTTTTAATAAAAAAGTTCAATTAATTAACTATATTATAGTGTGGATTCAAATTGCATCAAATTAAGCATTGACCTTAGAGTTTCCTTTTCTTTTCCTTACAACTGTAGTCCGTAGAGGCTCTTTCTCGTACCAAATTTGTCGGGCGCCATTGAACACCGTATAAATTTTTATGAACAAATTTATAAATGTACATAAATTAGTTACAAATTAGTTTATGAATTGTGATAATCATGAATTTGGTCGGAAAGAGCCTCCACAAAGACTTGTGGTCCTCATGCAAACCATTGGATTAATCCATATAATTTTATAAATAATTTGGTTATTAAATATTTTGTTATGAGGAGCATGGTTGTTAAATAAAGAAGCATTTCATTCTAATTAAGTCTTATATTTTATTTCATCCACTAATTCTGCTCAAAACTAATTTCGGCTCCCTTAGTAAAATCTTTGACCATCACTATTGCCAATTTCCAAAGCATGGTTTAGTGTGCAAATGATGTTTATACTAATGACGTACGATTAATCTATTTCAAACAAGGGTTATGCTCGTCCTATAGTTTGCTTAGAATAACTCCAATTTTGATACTTAATTTTAAATTATTAAAATTGCCACCATTAGGTCCATTACCATCATATCTAACAACCTCCTAGGAAACATTTCATAGACCACCTCGTCGCTTCCTAACAACCTTTTATTTTTAATTTTATTGTTAATCTTTTTTCGGTCTTCTTTCAACCCCGTCACTGATTGCCACCAATCATGTTTGAGACTCAAAAGTAGTAGAACAGCTAATATATATATATATATATATATCCCATGCAATGATCATACCACCTCAAATTATGCTCCACAAGAAGCCCAATTCTAAGCCTTTTATTCCATAGAAAAGACTATGAACAGGAACCTCTAAAAAAAAAAAATTTTTTTTTGAAAAAATAGAAAAATTTCAGGTTTTTTTGCTATTTTAGTAATGAAAAAAAGTGGAATCATATACTCATAAATAAACATAAAGATATTGATAAACATGAAAACTTACAATTAACTTGATTGTTGATTATTTGGATCAGAAAATCATGATAACTTGATAATATGCTATTGTTTATAAAGAAAACATATTACAATTTTGCAAGTGAGGTAATAGAATTTCAGAATTGAAGATGAGGGTTTTAGTCTGCCTTCAACGTCTGGTTCAGGATCTTAAATAGATTAGAGAGAGAAGTGAAATTATTGAATTTCAACCAATGTTTTCTAACCTACTGAGTGAGAGATTGAAATTTATTGGATCACAGCTGAGTGGTGTCTACCATGTTCGTCGAAAGCAGATTCATTTTGCTTTACTTGAGTAATTCGTATGTGAAACAGAATTATGACTCATCGATGATTAAAATAGTATATATTATATATATCAAAATCGCCTTTTTAGAATAAATTTCTATATTAGTTATGATTTAGTTTCTTTCTAGGTGTATCATCAATCCCCTACCTTATTTTGTTTACATTTCCTTGTTTACCATACATTAATTCCTCTATGAACCACTCCCGAAAAAAAAAAAAAAAAAATCCTCTATAAACAGTTTAAAATAACAAGATGTAGCTTTAATTATTGTGTTATTTTATTTTCTCTCTGCTTCCGCTCCCTTTCTTACGCTTTATATATTTTATTATATATCTATAGAATCCTAATAATTCCTCTTAAATTAAATTCTTACCTTTGACTCGCAAAAAAAAAAAGAAAAGAAAAGAAAAGAAAAAATTTCTTACCTTTGTCACAGACAGCTTCCTACTGACTAATAACAGAAATAAAAGCTTTCAGATATTCATCTTCCAAGTTTAAAACTCAGATTTTAGTTGAGGTGGACAAAAACACACAGATAAGAAACAATCCGAAATTATATTTCATTGATAATAATTTAAAGCTGCCATGGGGTTTGTATGGAAGGTAATCCCCCCCAGTTGAGCTAACAAAGTTATTGACAATTTTTCGACACTGATAAGTGATAACTGCAAACTTTTTTGGGCTACCATAATTTGAGAGCTGACATCATCATTCAATCTCATCATTCATGTGAAAGAGAAGTATGTAAAAATATGTAGTGAAAAATGAAGTATACAAATCTACAACTTTTTCTTTTTGTAAAGTAGGGTTGATTTGGTCCAAGCCGACCCCTCACCGGTCAGATTGTTGAAAGTAATACTTAGCATCTTGCTTTTGGCCTCTCTCTCTCTCTCTCTCTCTCTCTATAG
>FXXK01000746.1:201519-207602 GCA_900184695.1 Betula pendula | reverse complement strand
CTTATTGGTGAGTGGTAGAATTTTATCATTGATCGTAAAGACCACATCATTAATATACTCACGTTTGACTTTCTAGTTATAAGCTCTGTGCCCTTATTTAGTTGATGATAGATTTTTCGCTACTTATGTACTCAGATTACTTATTCTGCTGTTACCTATGATAAATGGTTAAGTAGGAATTCAATCAGTTACCAATTAATTGATCTGGACATCCTACGGATATTTTACTACGGTTAACTCTTCCTATTGGTTCAATCTTTAGTATATGGTAATCTTCAAGCCAGTGTTTTATAAATATTCTTTCTATAAAGAGATAGAGGTCCATCTGAGAGTCTTAATCTGAATAGATTAAAGCAAGAGTACGACCACGAATTTAATTACATAGTTAATTAAGTTTAGGAGCGTTACATCAATAGTCAAAGAAGACACAAAATGACAATGCCCTAAGCCTATCACATTCTAACGTACCAATTGATCACATGATCAAACTACGTGAAGTGGATGAAGCCTCGCCCATAATGTAGAAACCGGGAGGAGAAAGAGGGGTGTATGGGTTTGGGGGGTTTAACGGGAAGGGGTTGGACTCAAAGTATACCTTGATCCCAAGTGGTCCTAATTGATGGTGGATTGAGTTTAAGATTATTTACCCACTGTTCTATAGGATTAAGGCCCAATAAGTTACTAATTATAAGTTGTTAATAATTTATAAATATATATATAATATTATCATTTATGTCATAAGCATCACACTAATATGAAAAGTTATCAGATTAATAGATAAATAAAATAATTATATATGTACTTATGTATAAGTGTATACATAATATAATATAGCAAACAGTATATCTAAATCTTCTCTTGACAGTAAAAGAAAAATAAAGAAGATTAACATGTAAATACGAAAACTGTTTTCGAAACATGTTTTAGTTGTTTCCCAAATTTTTTTTTTTTTTTTTGTGTGTTTCGTTTTACTTGTTTTTGTTTTTAAACCCGGTTGTCCAAACGCTATAGAAACGCGTTTTGATGTGTTAGAACATAAAACCTATTTCCAAAAACAGCAACCAATACGCCCTGGCCTTAATCCTTTAGGAAAGTGGGTAAATAACTTTAAAACTCAAATATCCATCAAATTAGGACCACCTTTGGGTCAAGTCATACCTTGACACCCAAGCCCATCCCGTTAAACCCCAAAACCCATGAAAACACCCCTCCTTCTCTCCGCGGTTTCAGCATAAAAAAAAAAAAAAAAAAAAAAAAAAAAAAAAAAAAAAAAAAAAAAAAAAAGGGGGCGAGAGATTCAATCCACTTCCACGTAGTTGTGATCACAGTGATCAATTTGTACATTAAGAAACCTTAGACAGTTTATTTTTGTGCTTCCTTTGACATTGCTCAATAATTTCATTTTCTTTTAATTAGAGTTTTCGCTCTTTTCATTAAGCTCCTTAACGTACCTATTTTGTGCTACTTTTCGTTGCTTAGCGAAAAACAAATAACATTATGAAGATAGAGTAATTAGGTTAATTTGTGTTGGTTTCAGGGTTTGGTAGAAATAACATTAAGCACCCAATTTTTTTTTTTGTGCTCACCCAAAAAATTTAGTTTCAAATCTAATATTCCCTTTTTTAAACAATTTTTACATTTGATTCTTTTGCGTACATATTTTCACAAAAATAAAAAAATAATAATAATATTTAAAATTCGACCCCTTTACCGTATTGCCACAACAAAAAACAAAAACCAAGACGAATCCTTGTAGGATAAGGCTATATAGAGGGTGTCGAACATCAAGGATTGTTTTGTTGGATGTTATTAAGTATTCTAGATCCACTCTTATCTAACTCAAAAAAGATATTTGGTTGGTTTTAAAAACTAAAATTAAGCATAAACGAATAATGTAAAAGAATAAAAGCAAAGGAATTGACTTCAGCACAATTCTCGTACCAATGACAAATCCTATTCACATAGGATTCTCATTATATGTGTGTTATGATGCGCATTATGATTGTCAATCACACGACGACATCGAAGAGAAAACACTTTTGTTAAAAGGTGATGATAACCCATCTTCAATTGGCATGGATCGTCCACCTAACTACTAATTGTGGTACAATCCACCTTCCTTAGGTATGACCTATAAAATCTCCTAATAAGTATACACATTATTAAGAAATGAGTATAATTCATCTTTGGTTGGCATGGGCTGTCTACCTACATTACACTAAGCTAAAGTGCAGTACGATCTATCTTTTCTAGGCATGACCTATTTTGTAACGCTCCAAAAATTTAGCTAACTTGTAGTTAAATTCTTGGTTCGCCTCCCAGCCTTAATTATCAATTAAGACTCATGGATATTTATATTTTTCATAGTAAGGAAGAATATGTAAAACACTGGCTTGGGAATCACCTTATACACAAGTTTATCTAAGAAATAATAAACTAGAGTATGCAATCTATAGGGCATTTAAAACAATTAACTTGTAACTGTCTAAATTTTCTAATTTAATCTTTATAAGATTTTTAGCGGAATAGTTGATCCGAGTATATGATAAATAGTTCTAACATCATTAATTATAGGCACAAAGCTATATATCTAAAAGATCAAACCTAAATACAATAACTATTGTCATGATACCATGACTTGATGTGGATCCCAACTGAACAACTTCTTGAGGGTTTTATAAAACATCGAGGCATTTTACGAAACAAAGTAACTGAGTAAGTCGGATGACTTAGTAAACAAGTTATTTTGAAAGATGTGAGGTATAAAATAAATAAAAAAGATAGTTATGAATTATACATGATATTTTCACAAATGACATGTCTAATCTCCTGGTAGTATGCCCTTTGATAAAAATGATGTTTAATTTTAAAATATGGAACATAACCTGGGTGATTAAACATTTATATTTTAATGCAGAAAAGAATGTTCTATGAGTACAATATAAATAGTCATATGTAAACAATATGGTCTATTTGAGACATTACCTCCGCTTGATAGGGTTAGCACGTCTAAAAGGACATCTAGTACAATTTTCAGTGCCCCGGACAAATGTACAACTACCATCTTATACTAGTAGTCCAACCAAGTTTGACCTCGTCCGACCTCGAGTAACTCACATTGACTAGTTAAGCTGTAATTAGTGACCCACTCAATGAATTGTGCGCTATCACAAACTAAACTATTAGATTCAAAGCCCTCTTCATAAAATAATACTATTTGACCATAATATCAACCCGTAATAATAGTAAGCTCATGACCATTATTCCGTTGCAAGATAATGCAATCATGTCATACGATGTAAGTATTGTTCATTTATTAAAAAATAGGAAAAATATATGAGTACATAGCATCTTGTCATAAAAATGATAAACTTAATCATATAGAACAATGTACTCAGTCATCTGACATATCGCACTTTACAAAAATGCAGTTTCTTTACTCAATTAAAATACTTACTTCGATTGCTCATCCAATGCTTCAGACATTTTGTAACCCCTCATTAACTGTAAAATAACCCGATAATATGCTAAGAATATAAGCCTTTACTATTTGTAAATCATTGTGTGTTCTTTGTCTTAAAAACTTTTAACCTGACATTTCTAGTCATCATCGAATATTTGACATGACTATCAAACGTTTGATCTTTAAAGATTGAATGTTTGATCAAGAACAGTGGAACGTTTGATGCATATTCAGAATGCATGAAAGTCCAAAAACTCCTATCAAACCTATCTACAATTATTCTTAGACTTAGAACATCATCTAATCAACATCAATTAACATTAAGGAACGTAAAAAACATACTTTTAAAGAGGTAAAACATAAAGAAATTTATTTTATCAAAACATTTTGAAAAACTCTTCATAAAAGCCTTTGAATCACTATGACATAATTTAAAAACATAAACATGACCTTAAGTAGTTTTTAAAACAACAAAATATAACATAATAAGAGTAAGGGTTCGGAGATTACCCTTGGAAAATATAATTTCCTTCAAATGAAAACTCTCATTTAGAAAATCCTTCTCAAGTTTAACAAATGTTTTTTTTGGAGGATTTGGGTCAGCTCTAGGGTGTTCCTAAGGGAAAATGTGATAGTATTTTTAGGGGAGTGGAATGTTAAACCAATTCCTTACGAAAAGTCCATTTTTAGAAATGATCAAACGTTTAATGATCAATATCGAACGTTTGGTTTATTTATATTAGAGAATCTAGGGTTCCTCTTCAAACGTTTGGTGAAAGTATCGAATGTCTTACAAAAGCATATCGAACGTTTGATGTTCATACTAACACATTATGAGCATTGCGCAGGTTTTGTAGAGCTTGTATCTGTACTTTCCAAGATCGAACGTTTGATGATGATCATCAAACGTTTGATGGTTACATTTTCTGATTAAAAAGTTATTTAAATGTTTAATAAAAATTGAAAAAGTCAAATATTTATAAAAATAGTTTTTAAATATTTTGGGGCATTACATATCTAATNTTTGATGTTCATACTAACACATTATGAGCATTGCGCAGGTTTTGTAGAGCTTGTATCTGTACTTTCCAAGATCGAACGTTTGATGATGATCATCAAACGTTTGATGGTTACATTTTCTGATTAAAAAGTTATTTAAATGTTTAATAAAAATTGAAAAAGTCAAATATTTATAAAAATAGTTTTTAAATATTTTGGGGCATTACATATCTAATCTCTTGATTTTACGTCATTCTTATAATCACAGAAAATATAAATGTTGAATTTATTCAAGACAATAAAACTTTCTTCTAGACAAAATCGAGTTTAATCAAGAATGAGTATGAACATTGAAAATAACTACAAAGGTTTTGTAATTCCCTAAGCTGAGCAATCATCATACATAATTAAAAAAATCTCAAATTAATTACAATCAAACCATGGTACTTGTGGAAAGGGTTACATTAACCTTCCTATGGAGAATTTAGCTATTCATGGAGGAGATGAAATTCTCTTTTGATGAAGAGAAATCCATTCCTAGACTTTTCTTGAGCTGCTAGACGAACTCTTAATGAACTAAAAACCCTAATTCCTCTTTGCAAATAAAAATTTCGACCCTTTGGATCATTCATCAAGTTCCATTTTAAATTTTTCAAAATCACGTCAAATCCCTTAGTTTTAGGGATTCAGTCTCCTCCAATCCCTCACTGCAGAAAAATGGAGTTAAAACCTCTATTCTAGGAATTTTAAAGGTGATCCTACAACTGACCAGATCCTTTAGTGATATTTTTCTCTCCAAATCTAATGCAGATTGCAAATTAGATTCTGGTTGGACTGAATGTGCTCAAGCCACTCCAATTCTTCAGTGTTGAGCTCGAGCCAAATCAGATAGGCTCAAGCCATTTTGTCTTTATTAGCACACTTTGAAGTGTTTAAGCCCAAAACCCATGGTTTTCCTGGCATTTTCACTTTAGAACCTGTAAACACTAAAGAATACAAAAACACGACAAAACATTATATTACAAAACAAACTAAGGGTTAACAAATGCGAGTTAAGAGGCTTAAATTCATAACACTTAAGGATTATCAATTAACTGTTGCCTTAATACCATAATCTTGGTGAGATTTCCAATTGGACAAATCTTTGAAGGACTGTAAAATACTGGGAGGAAGGAAGTAACTGAGTAAATCGGCTAACTTAGTAAGCACGTTAATTATTTAAAAAGATGTGGAGTATAAAGTTAATGCCAAAATGTGATTACAAATCAGACATGGTGTTTTCACAAATGGCGGTCCATCCTCCACTATTATGCTCTTGACAAAAGATGTTTAATTTTAAAAAGATGAGCATAACCTCAGCGACTAAACACTTAATTTGAATGCACGAAACATGATATTACAATATAAATAGTCATATGTTAATAATATGGTCTACCGTGATATTACCCCCTCTCAGTAGGGTTTGCACATCCAGAAAGATTTTTAGTACAACTCCGGTGTCCAGGACATTGCACAAACATACCGTGTAACACCCCCAACCCGGGGAGGGTTAGGTTTGTCAACTTACCATCGTAGAGGTGCAAAGATTAATAAGGTCTACTAAAGCAATAACTAAATGAAA
>FXXK01000746.1:191519-196519 GCA_900184695.1 Betula pendula | reverse complement strand
TGCTGTGATACATAGTACTATTAGCTATTACAATCATGGCTATTGATCTCTAATGCAGATAGGTTTGTCGAAGGAGAAATATCTACAAGAGACGTTTGGGGGCATCTGTAAACGGATGTTAAAATTGCTACAACTTTTTAACAACCTCTACGGTCCTATTCCGTCTTGCTGGAACTTAACGAGAAGCTAGATCATGTTCTTCTCAAAACTGGATGTGATCCCTTTGCAACTAACGCGACTAACTTTCCTTGAATCTTTTAACGTCTCCCACAATCATCTCATAGGGCCTATACCGCAAGGGAATCAGTTTAACACTTTTCCAAACAGTTTGTTCAGTAATAATCCTGAATTATGTGGAAGCCCGTTGTCAAAGAAATGTGAAAAATTCTAAGGACCTTTAGCCTTTGAAGGGAATCAAAATTCTGAGTCCTTATTTGAATTCAGCTGGAAAGTAGTTGCGATCGGATATGGATGTGGATTCATGGTTGGACTTGTTGTTGGGCAAATTATGATAAAAAAGAAGCATGATTGGTTTATGAAGACTCTTGCAATTGGGCAGCCAACACCAAGAAGGGTGAATCGGAGGGGACATAGAAATCATATTTAGTTAGGCTAGATATATATTTCTTACTAAATCTATGTATGCATTGTTAGCAGTACTATGTTTCCATTTCCTTTTTCTCTTTGGGGTTTGGAGGGGCAATGTGTTTGTATAGTATGATCGTTCTAGAAGCAATGGTTGTTTTTGCCAACCAATACCAATGTAAATAAGTTTATGTAATCTCTTTTTCTCCTTTTTTCTGGCCACCCTTACCTTTGGTTTGAGATGGCTTTGATACAAAAGGTCATGACCTTGTATCCAACTCCATATGTGGATCTGATTATATGAAAAACCAGAGACAAATTGGCATGAGATTGACATAAGCAGCTCATCCAATGCCTTCTTTTGTGATATTAAGTCATATGAGAAAGCTTGCTCTTACACCTCTTCCAATGAAGCAAACTGTCTTCGCCAAGCCTAGATCCGGTGGACTTGGGCCTGAAGTCTTCTTGAGAAAAAAAAAATTATGAAACTAGAAATATGAAAACAACTGTCTTGGCTCCAAAAAAACAGAATACACAACAAAATACTACAGAAACTAAACCATGTTCCGGTAAGGCAATGGGGAAAGAGACAGATTAAGGAATTACTTAGTGATTCGGTTGTTAATCCTCTTCAATGAAATTTTTCTTCATCATCTTATAATCAATTTAGAGTTTAGAATCACTTTCTAGGTAAAAGCAGGCAACAAATTTCATTTCCTAAATAAAACGGATGATATTCTTGGATAACTAAATGCACCTCAAGACTACAACAGGGTTGTATGCCCGCACATGCACATGCAGTCAGATCAACGGATGATAAGAGATATTGCAAATTATCAATAATGCTAGTCAACTTGGAAGAGGGTTTTTGATATTCTCACAACAAAGATATCCTCGGAAATAAGCCAAAAAAAGTCACGACCCTTGTTTCTTGTCTATGTATATATGCACTGATCTATTAAAACACCGTCAACAACGAACAGAGATATCTCAAGAAACATGAAATATCCAACTCCATATGCAGATATGATTATATGAATAACCAGAGACAAATTGTCATGAGATGACACAATCCGCTCATCCATTATTACATTTTGTGATATTAAGTCGCATGAGGAAGCTTGCTCTTACGCCACTTCCAATAGTTAGCTCTCATCGGGTCTACACCTTCCAAGATAGAACAAACTGTCTTCACCAAGTCAGGATCCGTTGGAACTTGGGCTAAAATCTTGTGAAGCATCCACGCATCTCACCTCTGACTTGTTGAAAGACAGTGGCAGGAGAAGACAAAACGGTCAAAGCAAAGTACACGTTGTGTTTTTGCACTCAACCCTTCACAGGCCGGAAAAACGATGAAGGATGTGAAGTTACACCAAGAAGATTGTCTTGGAATTCGCACTTGTCAAGCTCCTTTCGAAAGGGTATCGCCATTGAGCTCTCAAGTCGTGTAGGCCACCGGATGGGCTACTATGCTTCACACTACTCACTCCAGAGTCTTCATAATGCCTCTAGCTCCCAGAGAAGAGCATAACTAATGAGTGGCAGTAAGAAGCAAGCTTCCTCATGCGACTTATATCCTTATAATGATTTATTGATTGTTGTTATGTATGCGGTGCTATCTTCATGACTTTTTGTTGGTTCTATTTTATTCATATTTGTTCATTATGAGTGTTTTGTTTTTTTTTTTTTTTTTTTTTATTTATTGTCAAAATCCAATGAGTTTGAATATTCAACAGTTCGATTGGTTATCCGACAAGGCTGTGATCTTAACAAAAACTATAACAAATAGATCAAGTACTGAGTAGCAACCCAACCAAAAAATAAGACAATGCATGACAAATTTAGTTTGGCCACAGAATAGACTATTGAAATCTAAGTCAGTGATAGAACTTTTTGTTGAACGCATATATTTCCAGTAACAAAAAAGGAGGCGAATTTCACTTACCCCATTACTTCTTGTGGTAGTTCATGATGTAATATCAGGATAACCCATACTCCATATGGTTGACTTTAGCCCAATTACTTGTAAGTATTGAAGCAAAATTCTGCCCGAATGCAAATATTTAACTAAATCTAATAATCATCCGTATAGACTACTGGAACTGCACCGAGACTGTGCAATGTGCGGGTACACCTATACGATAATACTGGCACTTCCGATGCAATGTATAAACCTTGAAGGACAGACAATTCATGTTGGACGTTATCCAATAGTAATTTCCAAACTCAATCAAACTTCCATTTATTATCATACCTTAAGTCTGCAATATTATAGCAGGAAATAATAATCAATAATTTTTTTGCACCACTTGGTCTACTTTACTCATATAGGAACACGTTTATGCCTTATTTTCAATTAGAAAACTCTCTGAGAATTAGCAAAATACTAAGTGCCTTCGAATATGCTACAAAGCCCCCGATGTAGGCAAGAAAAAATACATTTTTATCCTATTGAAAGATGGATTTATTAATCTACACATACAACCGCAAAATCAGCAACGATATGCCAGTCTAAACAATTCTCCCTATAATCATGCCCTTGCATTTCTCCATCCCCATTGCGCAGACATGTTAATAATACCGAGAACACATCTTCCATGTGTTTCTATAGGTAGTCCTGTCTCAAGTAAGCAGTAGTCAAAGTTCTATCAGTCCTAGTTGTTGCTATCTCGCTATTTTTCTGAGCCGCCAGAACCACAAACATCGCTTAAAGGGTATATATAAGTACAGAAAATAGAATTTCTAAGAGATTCAAATATTTTTATTATTTTTATCTCAAGAAGACAGTTACAGGCCCAATAAGTCCAAATCCACAATGATATCTATGGCTCTCAGGCGAAAGACAAGTTTGTATTCTATTCTGTAAAGAAGGCGTTAAGAAGCAAGCCCTATTATCTTACAGAAGTTGGGAGCATAATATACAGAAGTTCAGCCCCAAAGGTGCTCAAAATATATACAAGGACTTTCGTGTGACTTATTTGGCATAAAGAAGGGAAGAGGAGCAACAAACCTGCCTATGGGACCAGGCGTGATAATTTTTAGCATCAATAGCAAGTATCTTCTTGGTGAACTCAAGTTCCTTGCTTGTAGCATCAGTTCCCAATTTCTCAGCAACCCACCTCCTATGATGCCTACAAATATCTGTCACTAAGATCAATGCAGTAGTACCAGGGTAAGGGTAAAATAAGTTCTAGAAACTCCAAACAAGATCTCAACGACAATTTGGCAGTTGGATGGATAGATTAAAATGACAACTTCACTAGAATTTACATAATCAGAAGAGCCTATTCAAACAAAACTGCTGTTAAAAAATAAAAAAACTAGGTTTAAAAGGAATTGTTGACCAGATTACACTAGTAAACAAGCCCATCAACTACACTAGAGAACGACTCTGGCCCTGGGAAGATAAGGCATTATTATTCTAAACTTAAAGGAACAGTGGTAAGAAACTCAATTCCCCCTTCTAATGAAAAACATCATGGGATGAACCAAAAAGGAAAGAGTGAGAGTGGCATGCAATTGTTTTGTTAATAAATCTCCAAGCTCAAATGTCACTCACTTAATTTAAAAACGAAAGGGTCTAATGATAAAATGGTCCTAGTCAATTTAACAGGATTTCAAGGAAAAAATAAGAGAAAACTTCACTTACCGCCCCTGATATTTAATCACTTTTGCAATCATACCCTTAAACCTTAAAAAGTGTCAATTTAAGATTACCATCTTTCAAAAGTTTGCAATGTCAATCCTCTCGTCCAAATTGTAGTGAAATTCCTAAAATACCTTTAAGATGTTTATAAAATTACAAAAATACCTTAAATTAAAAACAAAACAAAAAAGAGGGGAGTATTTTGGGGATTTAACGTTGAATTTGGACGGAAAGGTTGACATTACAAACTTCTGAAAGATAGTAATTCTAAATTGACATTATTTAAAGTGGGTATGATTACAAAAGTGATGAAAGATCAAAGATAATAAGTAAAGCTTTCCCAAAAAATAAAGAACATGTTCAATAGCTTCATCACTTTACCCTTCGATTAATATACAAAGGTTTAGCCCACCAATTCATTATAACTTCAAATAAAATATATTTATACTATAAAAGAGAAAATTCAGAAGGCCTAGACTCTTTTACTAATGTTTGAGGACTAAAGCACCTCTATTTTTTTTAACAATTCCATCTTTGTCTACCAAAACAACAAGAAATGTGTCAAAAAAAATTAGGCATACGACATACAAAAAGTTCACGCCCTTCTTTATCTCTAAAGATTGGGTGTCCTAACCACCCAACAGCTATTCCATCCTCGTTGTCCATTTAGCCCGCTCTGAATAATCCCCCCATTTGCCGGATTATTGTCGATGTAATCATAAAAGCTAATTTTTCAGGAATTTTAGACCCCAACAAGCAACAAATTGAG
>FXXK01000746.1:160819-176857 GCA_900184695.1 Betula pendula | reverse complement strand
TTTAAATTTAAATAATTCGGTTCGTGTCGTGTCGTTTTCGGGTCAACACGTTATGACCCGTCAATTAAACGGGTTAAACGGGTCGTGTCGGTCAACCCGTTTATTAAACGAATCGTGTCGTGTCAACCCGTTTATTAAACGAGTCGGTTCGTGTTTGCCTTAACGGGTTGGCGGGTCAACCCGAACCCGGACACGCCAACCCGTTTTGCCACCCCTACTTATAATACAAAAATAATTTAAGGACGTTTTCTTCTTTATTTTTTAAACAAAAACGTTATACTATAACTTTTTTTTTGAAAAAACAAAAAAAAAACTTGACATTTTTTTTAAAAAAAACTGTCAAGTTTTTTTAAAAAAAGGTTTGTAGTGTTTTTTAAAAAAAAAAAGAAAATTGTCAAAAAAAAAAAAGCACATCAACAAAATCATTATATTCACCAATCAATTTTTTTTAAAAAAAAAAAAAAAAAAAAACACATCACCAAATGGTCTCATAATACTAAAAAAAAAAAATTGATGTTGGAGTGTGAGGGGCTTTAAGAGAAGATGCGCAATAATTCTATTCCTGTAGGAAAGGAATAGGTATTCCTCTCCTTTTTAAAAGGAATACTTATTCCTCTTCGTAAGGGAATAAGTATTCCTATGGAATAACTATTCCTATGAATAAGCTCTTACCAAATAAGGAATGACTATTCCATAGGAATAATCATTCCATTCCACGCCTATTCCGCAAACCAAACGAGACCTTTAGGTTCCGTTTGGTTTTGCGGAATAGACCCATGGAATGGAATGACTATATTCCAAAAGAATAATCATTTTTTTTTATTTGGTATAGACTTATTCCTAGAAATAGCTATTCCATGAGAACGAATAATTATTCTTTTATGAAGAGGAATACATATTCCTTTAAAAAATGAAAGGAATACTATTCCTTGGAATATTGAAACATTTTTCAAAAAATAATTATTTATTTTATTTTCTTTTTAATTTTAAAAAAAAAACAAAAAAAAAACCAAAAACTAAGAGTTTCAGTGGGTGGCCACCCAGTGTAGAACATGGGGGTGGTGCAATCACCCCTTATGCATTTGGGGATGGCATGATTACCCCTAGAGCACCCGAGGGTGGTCGCAGCCACCCAAAGCGTCGTCTGGGGTGGCCACGGCCACCCCCTGTGCTCATCGGGTTGGCCAAGGCCATCCCCGACTTCTACAGTGGGTGGTCGACCACCCATTGTGGTGGGCGCCACCCACTGTAGTCCATTCAATTTTTGTGTTTTTGTTCTTAAATAATTTGAGTTTTTTTAAAATAAGAAATAAAATAGATTTTTTAGGCCACCCTTTGGCTTCTACATGGGTGACCGACCACCCATTGTGGTGGTGCGGCACCCACTGTAGTCTCATTCAATTTTTTGTATTTTTGTTCTTAAATAATTTGAGTTTTTTAAAAATAAGAAATAAAAGAATTTTTTAGTAATTTTGGTTCATTCTCATTAATTATAGTATATATGTTGTTATCAAACTAAGAAATAAGAATAACTATTTCATTCACCATCTTTTATTCTTAGTAATGGAAAATAGTAGAATTATTAATTCCACATACCAAACGAGGCTTTACTATTATTTAAACTACCTAACATAATTTTCAATTTTTTTTTCTCGTTAGTATTCACAATTTTAGGAAAGTCGAGCAAAAGAATAAAAAAAATGAACACTCAAATGAGCCTAGAGACTTTTGGAAGCAGCAACAAACTCGAAGGGGTGAATCGGAGGCATGGAATTGGAGCCTACGCTAAAATTCAACTAAGTATCATAAAATTATTAGTGTGTGCCCCACGTGCGTACGATTGTTTTTCTTATTCTTGTGTCCACAACCTTTCTTCTAGCATTATTGTATCGTATTAGGATGATAATTGGTATATATCATAACGAATGAAGAAATTAATAAGAATAGGAAATAAATTTGATAGAAAAAGGAAGGACAAGAAAATTTATGTGGTCGATTTAAACATAACCGATCTACAAGATAAAGTCCTAATGGCTACAGTTGTCTTATTCTTAATAACAAATACTACCAAATAACAAAAAGCACTTGAAATGTTATACGTCAGGGGTGTCAATTTATGACATGACCCACAAACTTAAACGAAATAAAAGAAAATGTTTGACTTATATAGCATATATACATGCTTCAATAAAATTCGATACGCGACATAATGACATACAAATAAGAATGATATAAAAATAGAGATAGAATATAAAGACCAAATCTGATTACTAAAAAATGAAGATCAAATCAATCATATATGAATATAATCAATCATAATATAGAGACAATAAAACAATCATATTCTCCTATATATAGACAATTAAGTTAATATAGAACTCTAATAATTGAAGATACGATAATTGAATGCTCCAAAAGATGGTCGTGGGACCACATGCTGCTTTGCTAATACGAATGACCGTTGGTGTCATGTTTTGATCCAGTAATCGTGTAGAACGATATTGATCGACAAAATGGAATAAAATATAGATAGTCCTTATGGAGTATAAGATATATACAGAGCCCTTCCTTGTTTGTAGATCTTCAATTTATTACGTTGGGTATTGGGATCAAAGATAAAGGATAGAGTTTCATTTCAGTCACAATCTATTTATTTTTGGAAAAAATTTATATTAGTCCTTAAAGTTTTTATCTGATTTAAATTTTAGTCTTTAGGGTTTTTAATTTCCAAATAATATGGTCATTATGTTTTATAAGATTTTAAATAAGTTCTTTATTACTTTCTATCAAAATGAATTAATTGGTACATAAATGTACACAGTGTGTCTCAATTGACACACTAGCGTTCATATTAACACATAATATCAATATTATATCATTAAGCTTCAAGATCTCCATTAAAAAAATAAAAAAAAAAAAAAACCACTCCAAAAACAAAAATATCTTCTTTCCGTCATCATAATCTTCTAGATTGTAGCGTTATAGAAAAACCATTAACTTTATGCTGAGATAGACGCTTGACGTGTCAAATGAGACACACCTAACAATAAAAAATCGTTAACTTTGATCGTAAAGTGATAAATGAACCAATTTAAAACTTGATTAAATGAAGGACTTATTCTTAAAATTGAATAGCCCAAGGACTAAATTCATCAAAATGAAAAACTTATGTGTTAAATATTATTTTTCCCTTATTTTTAAATAGTGACGACCAAGTTTCCTAATTATATTGTAATTTCCTTTTAGGTGGCGTTTTGTAACGAACACTATAATCTCGTTGTGAGTATTGCAATTTTATATTTTGTCCTTCAGTATCTGAGCAATATATAATGTTCACCTGAAACGGGTGTTAGACCGATTGATAATGAACTGGGCAAATTAGGGGTCGTGTGTGAAAATGTTTATGTGAATTCAGAAAACGATGGCAATTGACACACGGCCAGGAAACGAAGGCAACAGACAGCATATGGATTAATTGATCATTTATTAGATATAATTGTTTCATGTTGAATCATAGACATGTGGGCTAGGCATTTAAAAGTGGGATTTTAAAAAAGGTTGGCCTAGCATCGCATACTTTTAAGGTATATATTATATATATATATATATAGACATATATAAATATGATATGTATATATATAGTATATATATATATATATATATATATATATTATATATTATATATATATATTAATATAATTAATATATATAAAATAACCAAAATGGCTCTCTGCCTCTCTCCTTGATTTGTCTATTTGGGGTAGTAAGAGCAGTGAAACGTGCTTCACTGACTTAATTTTAGCAGGCATTAATTTTGTTCATGAACAAATCACTTGTGTCTTAGCCCGTTTCTTTCTGGGTAAAATATTTTCATTAGGAAAGGAAGCAAGCTAACTTTTTTACTAAAAACACACTCAAAAAACGTCTTTCGCTAAAACATATTGCTTCAAACCGCGTTTCCACGTCTTACATATGATTTTCATTCACTCTCTCAAAATGTGTTTTTCATTTTGCTTTCTACATAACTACACATTAATATTATCCAAAAAAATCTGATCCTTGTAATGCATCGATCACTAAGCAAGCTACAATTTTGCTTTTCTTACTCTCTTTTTGTGCATAACAGAGTGACGAGAGTCATAAAAAAGTTGAAGTGTGAAAGTGAAACGCCCAATATCAGGCGACTCGAATTGCCGTCACAACAACAGGTGCCTTCATCTGAGATGTGAAATCATTTTGCCACCCAATAATTCAAGCGTCTGATGAGTCCACGAAAAGAAACAGGTCAATGGGAAAAAGAAGACTTGATAAAAAGTGCTTCAATTGAAGTGTGAAAGCCGAAACCCACCATAACAGGCGCGCGCTCGAAATTGACGTCGCCAACACAGGGCACTTCATGGGTCCTACAAACTTATGTAACGCTTATATCCTTACTAGGCTATAAAGCTTCATGGTAGTTCTGGCCTTATCAAAAAATAGCGAAAAACACATAGTATCTCTTCTTTTACAGAAGAAGCAATAACTAAACTATTAAACAATAAACCAAACTACACCAAATATAAGCAAGAAATAACACACATGTTACATTCTAATCTTAATAAGCCAATTATTCTCCAACAATTTCTAAAAAAATTCTTCGCAATATTTTATCTACTTTGGGGTTGGACAATATCCAAATTTATCAAAACTTATATTGAATCATTTATAGAGTTACTCATAAATCACAAAGTATATCCAAAACAAGCATTCATTTTTGTTTCACAACCCCTCATTTAAATATGTTGTGTACAATTGAAAAGACTTGAACAATTTTTTAATTTTTTATTTCCTTATTCTCTACTTGTGAGGATAACATTTTTATTTCTTACTTGAGGCTGTATTTTAGAGTGCTTGAATTAAACACCACGAATATAAATCCATAAAATGTAGAAGATATTCTTTTAAACTTCTAATCGGTTGCTTTATTTCATAATCCTCCATGTAATCAACAATCTTTAAATTTATTTATATTTTGAATGAAATTATTGCTTAATGGTAATTAGAATATTTCAATATAATCACACAAAAATTACATATTGGTTTGGCTAAAGTACTTCTATCTATATTTAACCAATAGAGGTTAAATCATTATTCAATTCACTCAATCAAAATACTTTTATTCATGTACATATAGGGCAATCGCATTCAGGCAACAATTTTTGGACGTGATATCCAGCTGTTTGCGGAAACTTTACACATATCCAACACATACTACATCATCAACGCTCTTGTGAAGCCAATCAAACCAGAGCATCGAATAGTTCAAAATGAATTCCAATAGACAATCAATTCCAAGACTGTAATTGAGCTTGCGTCAGAAAATGAGATACAATTGCCTACACTTGGACTTGATTTCGTCCCTTTTACAGATTTTCACAAATATATCAATTCTCTGTCGCAAATTGGTAAGAATTACAAATTTAAGTTTAAAGTCTCTTCTCCATAGTATTTTAATTACTAATTAAATTGTAACATTTATTGTTCTAGATGTAATAGCTGTTGCAATAGATGCCCAAGCACCTCGAGAACTTCAAACGAAGAATGACACAACCATCATCCAAGAGCTTACTCTCGTCGACCAAGAGTAAAATCTGCAAATCAATTTTTATTTCTATATTTAACCTTCCATATTAAATTGCATTTTTAAGTAGCCCCTCTTTCATAGACACTAACTACTATAAATCATAGACATTAACTACTACAATTCTATTTTTATGCTACAGCCTCAAACCAATATGCTTAACAATGTGGGACTNATTTCGTCGAGAATGAATCCGCTATGATTTCAAATGATATCAAAAGCAAGCCTATTATTATAGGAGCAAGATTGAAAGTTGTTTCGCATAATGGTATGTGCTCTTATGAAATTATAAGCATTTTCATTCGATAAAGCTAGCTAATGAAATATTTATATTTATCACAGGTATGTCTCTTTCAACAAAATCGTCTAGCTCCTTTATTATAAACCCCAACAGCTCTGAAGCAAATGCACTACATAATTGGTAAAATATGTTCTTTCATGCTTTCACATGTTCTTACTTTTCAGCTTTTCTTGTTCAAATATTTTATCTATTTATAACAAATTAATCATTTTTCTCTTTCATATAGGGCCATTGCAAATGAAAGCGTGTTGAATGATATAATTCAAAACAAATCCTACCTGAAAGCTTCATCAAGTTCTACTGCGGCATCCAATAGAACTATTACACAAATTGCTACAATACCAGAGTTAGCTAAAACGGTAACACATTTTTTGCTATGTCAATCAATCATACAAACTCATATATAATCAACTACCTATATTTACATTCTTTGAAAATACAATTGCATCAAAATTATAAACTCCAACAAACAATCAATGCAGCAATTCAGCTTCTGGGTAAAAGCAAAAATCAGTGTTACCAACTTGCAACAAACTTTTTGGTATATGGCTTGCAACAAATGTAGCAGAAGCACAGGTGTTGAAGCTGATGAAACATTTGCTTGTTTAAATTGCAAAGAAACAGATGCTGTCGCACAACCGCGGTATGCTCAATCTACTTATACAATACTTCTCTTTAACTTAGAAATATGAAATGAACAAATTTAATACTTTTCACATCAACTTACCTAAATTTTTCCTTCTATGTTTCATCATGTGATTTTAGATGTCGAGTGGAAGTAGAATTACATGACGCAAGTGATTCATTAGTCGCATCATTGTTTGGGGAAGATGCAGAGAAGTTCTTGGAATGCTCAGCAACAAAATTAATGTTATATAGCACTGAGGTATGAAATATATATATATTGTAGCTAAAAATATTTTTCTTACTCAATTCTATGAATATAGGTTATGAACATCTTGTGTTTTGTTTGCTAGAAAATATTTGTTCGTCTCTAAATCTATAGTTGTGTGCTTATTATGGATTGTATTTGGGGTTCTATTTCGTTTCTCGCTTGATAATGTAGAAAAAAGGGCATTAATGTTGAATGTTACAAGCTATGTTTGAATATATAATTGGCTATTTATACAGGTTGTGATATCTTCTATATAAATATTGAATTGTCCTTTTATATCTTATGTTTTGTTTGCTTCAAAAGATTTGCTCTTCTCTCTAAATCTGGAGTTCTGTGCTTAATATGGATTGCGTTTTAAGTTCTGTTAGTTCCTCGTTTGATGATGTAGAATAAAGGAAAATCATGTGGAATGCTACAATCTATATTTGAATATATAAGATGATATATAGGTTGTGTTATGGGTTCTATTAAATCTTGTGACCTACATTTGAACATATTATTTTGTGTATGAGATATGTAAAATATCTTTTATATAAATATTAAGTTGTCCTTTTAAACGAACTCTCTGTTTGGTTTTTTGTTTGTTTCCCCCCCCCTTTATTTTAACATTTATGCTTCATTAAACTTCTCATACTTCTACTCTATTGCAAATAGGAGGGCATTACCAATATACAAAGCCTTGCGAGGCTTTCTTCGGAAGAAGAATTCATTATTCGGCTAAGAGCTGCATTGGTTGATGGACGTAGAGGACCACGCCAAAGATTCAACATTACTACTGTTCAAGAGCCACCAAACGGGAAATGACCTCAATTTCCGCAACCCAATAATTCACACCTTCATCTACTCCTTCCACCAACTAAATTGCAAAGTAATAGAAAAATTGTACTAATTATAGTTACTAATAGTTTGTCTGGAACAAATTAATTATACATTTGGATGGTGACATACACTTGTTAGTGTTTATTTACTGCTTATTTAGACTATTGAAAGGGAAATATAAAAATAAATATGTTGTTATATATGGATACATCCATTTTTTAAAGTTTTGCCATTCATAACAACTTGATTTACTCTAAACTTCATAGCTTTACAATCTTATGTACTTATACAATGGTTGAATAATCTCTTTCATTTTGTTTTAGTATAATCTACATATTAAATCTACTCTATAATATAATATAATGTAATAAATCTATGCAAATAAAATTAAAATATTAATAATTATAGTGATATTTAACACCGGGAACCAAGCACGTGCATTGCACGTGCTATCCCTAATAGTCCTTAATAAAAGAAGGAATTATTTTTTTTTAAAAAAAAGATGCACAAGACCACAGCTACCGCAAATCTTCGCAAGACCCACGAGTCCACGACCACCGCGGGTTTACCAACTGTCGTGGGTGTTCACCGTGTCTTCTTTTTTTTTTTTTTTTTTTGTTATTTTTTATTTTATAGGGGTATGGTTGTCTCATTGAAAAACTTTTTAGGGACGTTTTTATATGTTTTTAGGACAAAAAATGTACATTGCAAGAAAAGAAAGAAGGAGAAGAAGATTAAAAACAATTTTATTTTAAGTAAAAAATCACGAAAAAATATATATCCTCACATCCTTACCTAAAGGTATATAAAAAGTGTGAATACCTCTTAAACTGTGCCATTTTATTTGATAGTATGTATTTACGATTTTGCCCATACTTTTTCTTCATCATAGTTAAATCGATAAGGAGATTTGTCTGTGTTTTTTAGTCTTTTGAGTAGTTATACATGTATCCCATAGAAGTTAACATGAGCAGTTTTTTAGTCATTTGAGCAGTTACACGTGTTCCATAGAAGTTAACAAAAACAAGAAAAATGGTGGTGCGGTTGTGGGGAATAGAACCGTTGCCCCTTTACTATGAAAGGTTACCTTTGAACCGCTGAGCCAACTGCATGTCTGTTATTAAGTTAAGAGATTCATAATACTTAACCGTTTCTAACTGCAGATTGTGAGAAGTTACAATTTTTCATAAGCACCTCTTCGATTTTTATAAATAGAAGATATATCCTTTGCGAATTTTAAATAATTTATTTCTATTATTCTCTTAAGTGAAATAAACAATTTTGTAGAAAAAATCTGAAGAATAAACTTTATAATTGTTGTCTACAGTTGGTGACTTTATTATATCATTGAGGTGAATTTCTTGTAATCCGACAACAAACACTTTCGAACGGGAGCAATTATCACCTTAAATTTAGTGTTCATACATCTCAAAGTCGTATTAATTTTTCTAATTATTATTTTCACTCAATTTTGCTCAACAATTTATACAACCTATTTGTTCTTTGTTTGAATTCCAATGGAAATTTGACAAAGTTAAGAATTTTATCATTGTATAAGGTTGAATTGTGTGAAAATAGGACTGATTATATGTGAATTGTTGTGGAATTAGTGTATGTGAATTAACTATTTTTAATAATGCAAACATGTATGAATACTAAATTTTGATTTTTGTAGNTATATATATAAACCCGATTAGAAGTGATTAATTTTTTTTTTTTTGTGACCCATAACATCAAAATTAGTTATTGGTTAATAACCGGTTCATAATCAATATTGAAACCGGTTATTAGTAATCGCAACCGAAACCCCAGTTATAATTACGGTTGTTAAAAATTAAAAAATTGAAAACCTCAGTTGCGATTGCGATTATTGTCCGATAACTATAATCGCAATTGGTTATTCACCCCTCGTAACCGCTAATTTGCCTACGGTTGCAGACTTGCAGTTGTTTAAAAGTGAAAAATAGCTTGCCTCAGTCGCAATTACAGTTTTTAAGGAATAAAACAACCTAAAATAGCTCTCGGAACTTTAGCCCCGTCGTTCCCTACAAACCTTCTTTCTTCGTTAAAACCCGTCTCCTCACTTGAACGTCAAGCAATTCATCCCGCAATGGCGTTGGCCTCCAGACGCTGCCTGACGACGCTTACGCACCACGGCGCGTCCCTCCTCTCTCACCTTCAGTGTCTCAAACCTCCGACTCCCTCTCGCTCGCTATACGACTCATCCCCGATCGAAAGGGACTGGTCCGATCCCAATACATTACTCCCGCGCTTTGATCTCAAGGAGGAAAGGGAAAAGGCTATCCTGGGCTACAAATTTAACTCCCTTGAGATTCCGCCGCCCTGGGAGGTGCAGACGGAAAAGGAGAAGAAGGAGGAGAAGAAGAAGGAACCCCGTCGTCAGTCTTTCCAGCCCTCCGTTTTCTTCTATGTAAGTGTTTTTTTTTTTGGGGAAAGGAATAACTTTCTGGGTCTTAATCTATGTTTGTTTATAGTTTTCTGTAGTGGGTTGGTAAGTTGTGTCTTTTGCTTGAGTAATGTGGTCTGATGGGTGATATTTTGGTTTTGAATAATGGTATTAGGTTGGGAAGCAGCCTTATAACGCTCTGAAAGGGGATTTCATATACACTGAAAGACTTAATTACGCTAATGTCAAGGCCAAGGTGCGGAGAACGACTTATTGTGTGTGTTTCTTTGGTTGTTTTTTTTTTTTGTAAAAAAAAAATTTCTCTTCAATTGTGGAGGTATTTTGGCCTTTTTTTTGTTTTTTCTTCAATACCCATGTTTATTTGATTTGTTTACCATGTGGTTGATGTTGACACGCTGTTGAATGGGGCAATTGGGATTTGAAAAGTACATTAGAAGCACGAAGCACAAAGCACAATATGATGCGGTTGAATAGTTTAGTTAGAAATATGGTGAAGAGAAGAAAGGAAATGCTTGTGGAAGAAACATAGAGATTCTGGCGTAGATCAAAAAAAAAAAAATCAGGAAAGTTTGTGCAAGCAGATCCTGTTTATGAGTGGATTGGGCTTCTGCATTTGATTTAGGTTGTATCCTGAACCTCCATTTGGAGTAGGATTGGGAGATACATCGGCTTAATCCTAGTGCGAACTCTACTTAATTATAGTGAGAAAAGTTCTATTTTAAAATATCAGAGGCCTGGCCATTGAATATGACAGCTTGTTCTAGTTTTGTATAATGAGAATTTTGAAAACCAAACTGATAGGAATAAATAATTATAAGTTGAATTTCTTTTGCTTTCTGGCTTCCCCACAGATCCCTGTGGGCATTCTGTGCAGTGTACACGATACTTAACGATGAGAATTGTGGTAAAAGTTCCTTTAGGTTAGATTCTCCATACTGTTTGTGGTAGAAGTTCCTTTAGGTTTCCTCCTTTCTTTGGAAACTTTTTGGCCATAGGCTTAAGTTCCCTTGGGCAAGCTCACAATAAGTAAATTGAACCTGCTTGTTATGAACTTGATTTGAGGCGATATTTAAATATGGCACCTTCTCCCTGAATAAAAGGTAGAGGGTGACCGACTAGGTGCATGTGCAATGTACCAATAAAACATAATTTTTTATTGTTAGAGAATTAGTTCGACGTAAATGCATTGACATCAATGGGGACATCCCTGGAAGAACAACTTCACAGTGGGGATGGTGATTGGATTAGAATTAATTAGTTGAGCATGAAAGGAGTAAGCATTGGAGTCATATATTCTACATAAGGCTTCTTGTCTGGTCATTGTTTTACGTTGGTTGAAAGGCTGAAAAGAGGTGAATGCAAAACTAAAATTCAACTCTGAGAATCGAAACACTTAAGTTAGTTGAATCTAAACAAGATAAGTTTATAAAAATTTAATTGTACTGCTGAAGTGAAATACTAATGTTACCTAGGTTAGGTAATAATGATGGCTTTCTTTTCCCTTTGAAGAGTGTTTGGCGAATTAAGGTTTTTTTGAGAGTTGCCTTTTTTGCTTGGACGACGGCCCTGAGAAAGATCCTTACCATGGACAATCTTAGGAAGTGACATATCATTGTGATAGATATGTGTTGTTTGTGTAAAAGGAATGGAAAATTCATGGACCATCTTCTTCTCAATTGTGAGGTTGCTTGTGCCTTATGGATTTTTTTTTTAGTCGCTTTGGGTTGTCCTGGGTTATGTCTAGACAATTTATTGACTTGTATGCTTGTTATTAGATTGTCGGCAACACTCAAGAGTGTTGCTATGTGAAAGATGGTACCTTCATGCCTTTTGTAGTGTCCATGAAGAGAAGTGAATAATAGAAGTTTTAAAGACCATGAGAAAACTTTGGAAGAGCTTAAGTCTTTGTTCTTCGATACTCTGTATCTTTGAACATCTGCACTTGTTGCTCATTTGATGCTTAGTTATCATGATTTCCTTTTCTTCTTTTTTTCTCTTTCTAGCTAGGTATTTTCTCTAATATATTTTCTATGTACCGGAGACACCTTACGTTTTTAATGATATTTTGATTACTTATAAAAAAACAAAAAAAAAACTAAAGTTACTTGGATTTGAACAAGAGAAGTGCACTGATTTTTTGTTGGGCTGCTTATTATTTCTAGAGTATAGATACCTTAGGCAACCATTTATGGTCTCACAACTTAATTCTATACAAACAGTAGAAAATTTATGGATGTTCTCCATGAAACTAGAAACTATGTAGACTTTTTTTGGGGCGGGGGGGAGGTTGGGGTTGAGCAGATTCTTCTAAATGAAAAAGAAAGAGAGAGAGAGGGGAAAAAAAAAAACAACGTCTGAACATGACAACTTATATTACCCCTTGTACCTTGGCTCAAGTGACGACTGGTGGTTTAGGGTTAAATGTCCTAGATTCAAATCTTTCCGGTGCAAGAAAGGGGTCTTACATTTCACCTATTTGAACTTTACTCTCAATGTCAATTATCTCCAACTTTCAATTGAAGAAATCCCCCCTTGACTTTACAAGGTTTTTCAATTTGGCCCCTTATCAATGAATTTTTGTCAATTACTCACTTGAATTTTTTTTTCCTGAGCTACTAATGTTGAAATCCTATGTGATAAACGCAAGACCTTATATAATATGCATGCAACTTTTACATGTATATAGTTATTATATATATTGCATTTAGTCATCAATAATGGCTTTTTAACTATTGTGGACAAAATTATTGGTGTAGAACTCTAAAACCCCATCAGTCAATGATTAAGTCACATGCACTCTCAGGCTTGATCTTGGTTTGCTAGTAATTTATGGAAATTCATCAATTGAAGGACCAAATTTACATACCCTTTCAAGTATGAGGGAGAGTGGAATTGCTTCAATTGACAGTAGAGGTAATAGGCATTGGGAGTAAAGTTCTGGGGGTTAAAGAATAAACATTCCAAAAAATCCGAAGATTAAAAAAATTCATAAATCAAAGTTTAAATAAAAAAAATTATAAGGTTTTGAAGTCATTGCAAATATACTTTTTGTTTTGTTTTGTTTTTACTTTTTTAATCTTTGAAATGCACTAGGTATCCGTCACCCATTTGAGTGAAGATAAATCCCTAGGATGCACGCAATCATCTGACTCACTGTTGACTTACACCGATATTGGCATGAAAGTCATAATTTCGGGCTACCAAAAAGGGGGTTGGAATTGCAAAAGAATTTAAGTCAAAGTTCAGGGCCAAAATCTCAAATGTGTCATTGAAACCTAAAAGATTATCTTGTGACAATGTTTTGATTTAGGAATGGCAATGCCACAGACAATCTTCCAAAGATTATTACTTTTTTCTTTTTTTTCCAAAGATTATCACTTGAAACAACATAGATCCAGTGGGTAAATTAATGATTGGAAAGTACCAACATGGTTATTATCAATTGATACTATCATCAGACTTTTTGTTTGCTTCATATTAATATTAACAGCTGTAAATGTTCGTATTTGTCTATTATATGCTGTGAAACTGTCATTACTTGCAGGTGTATTTTATCAAGGTTGCCTTAATTTCACTTGATAAGCATCGTCTCACCATGCGTCAGAGTATCCACCAGTTGCTGAAAAAGGCATATGTTGAGGCAGTCGTCGAGGGTCATGTAAGAAAAACATCTATTTTCTTCTTATACATTACTTCTCTTGTAGTGATTACGTGATATAGACCTCTTTTTTGTGGGGATGCTAGTCTTATACCCTTTCCGTTGGATAAGTTAAAATTATCTATCATAGATTATTTCAGCAATAGTCCTTGGACAAAGTTGTATCTCTCCCCAATGTTAAGGGATGGAGAGTGAGATCCCGATTTCAATCTTGCGTGAGTGTGTGTGATTTAGGTATTTATTTATAAACAAACAAAGTTCATTTCAAAGCATGAACAGCCTCTCCCCATGGCGGTGTGTTTGTAGTATTTGTCCTTGGTGATGATCAGAGATAAAGCTTTCTCCTTGTTTTTACTATGCTTAAGTTCTGAAACTTTTTTTTTTTTTTGTGCTTACAGATGCAGCTATTTGGCAAGGTGAGTACATAGTTAAGAGAAGGGAATGAAGGAAAATGAAGAATTACGAGCTGTCACATCCAAACTAATTAGACTTGACCCTTGAAAAGGGAAACATCTCTGGGTCAGATGCGAAACCTGTTCACATAGAACTTCAAAATATCTATTGTATTTCAAAAACATCGGTAACGTGCGGGCAAGCAGTTGGGACATTGACACTGGACAAAGATTATTACATAGATAAATTGATTTCAAAATTGATATCTCCAATAAACTTATAACTTTAGTAAAATAGGAATATAAAGAAAAGTGGAGATTACTTGAGTTGGGATATAAAGAAAAGGAGGGTTGATAGTATTAGACACTTAACTTAAATCTAAGCATCATTGATGTCTACAACATTTTTGTGGGAGTCCTCTGTACATTTAAGGTGAGCATACATGATACACCCATGCATGTTTAAGTTCATGGTAGATTCAAATTATCTAATATCTTCCACTTTGGTTTTCTTGTCAGGATGTTACAAAGCTGAGAGTTCTTGATTTTGGCTTGAATGACAACGACCGTCTTTGTCTTTTTTAGGCAAGCCGAAAAGGAATCAAAGCCTACAGAGGGAATTGTGCAGTTTCTGCTTGGGAGTGCTACATCTCTGGTTACCTTCATATAACTTCCGGTTGTTTTATTCTAATAGCATCTTTAATGTATATTTTGTCAGTTAGAGACAGTTTTTGTTGGTTTCCTCCCATAATGGATTTAAGTGATAATTAAGAAATTAGTACATCATATAACTTCACATGTTAGACTACTAACATCAGCTTTCCTTATATTTTCTTTAAATGTATGAAACTTAAACTATTTTTTATTTTCCTATTTAAATAAAATACACAATAGCTTCTCTTATCATTTTTTATACCATTTAAATATTTTTTAAATTAAATGCTAAGGGATGAGAGAAAAAAAGAGAAAAGTCATTTAAATATTATTTCAAATAAATATTAAACGAAAGCGAGACGAAAAAGAAAACATTTTAATATTAAAATAATGTTAAGGGAAGCAAAAATGATACCTTAGATTTAGGATATCACTTTTGATTCTCTTAATGTTTCCTTAGTTTAGGGAGCAATAAGGAGTCTTTTTCATGTTGTTTTTAGGTGTTTTCTTTATATTTAGGGAAGTTGTTGTTAGTGCTCGTACATGTGTACTATCTCAACTCTTTCTATTGTATTAGTCTCCATCTTCACCCCCTTTTAGCATTGTCTTCTCTAGGTTCATCTTGGTCATGTAACGAATTTGAGTAATGCTATTTAATAAATTGCTATAAGGCTGTAATACAATTTGACTTGTAAAATATATAAATAAATAAGGATTGATTTTCACTGTCACATCATCTCAATTGTATGGTAGTAATATCGTAATTTACTAAATAACATTACTCAATGTATTTTAATTTTTTCATTTAGGAAAAGTTGTTGTCAATATTCTTACAGGTGTGCTAGCCCAACTCATTCTACTATATTAGTCTCGGTCTTCACCCTTTTAGCATTGTCTTCTCTAGGTTCATCTTGGTCATGTAACGAATTTGAGTAATGCTATTTGGTAAATTGTTGTAAGATTAATATAATTTGAATTGTAAAAAAAAAAAAAAAATTAATTTTTACTGTCATGTCATCCAAATTGTATGGTAGTTATATTATAGTTTACTAAATAAAGTTCCAAGATCCCTCATCCTTTTAGCGTTGTATTCATTTTGATCATGCGAGGCGGTTTAAAACATCCTGCAGCAAAAATTTATCAAACAATGTTCTTTGTAGTTTAAGTAAGGAAACCAACATACTTAATTTTCACTATTTATTCGTTGATAAAAATGCATGTATCTTCTTTAAATTACCATTTTATTGTCAATGTTTTTAAACTACTAATTA
>FXXK01000746.1:107825-160223 GCA_900184695.1 Betula pendula | reverse complement strand
AACACAATTAATAGTTTGGTAAGACATTAACAATAAGAATTAGATAGCAACCGGTTAGTGTATATAAAAAGGCAAAATTTTCTTAAAAAAAAAAATTAAAATGATAATTTTACTCTCTTATATACACCTGCTCCTCTCCATTTCAATTAAAATAGAGAGAAAAATGGAGGTAGGGGAGTTGTACTTTTCCCTTATTCGTTTTATCCTATGCATCAATATTAACAGGAAACCAGGAACTTTGGGCTGGTTGCTTTGTGGGCTAACATCCAAGATACCCTCACCCTTGGCCTAGCTAGTTATTGCTTGTATAATACCATTACCATAACATAGCAACGATATGCTTTAAATGATCAGTCTTTTTTTATTTATTTATTTTATTTTTATGAATAATCATCATTTTACTAACCAAACAATCCAAATACAAAAACATTCCAGACTTAACTGGACCTCAGCTGCTAAAAAACCAGCAATTCAACCAAACACCTACCCCTGATCTCAAACCTAGAGGATTTGAAATTTATCCACAGATTTGCAACTACCACAACTTCTACAAACACAACCACTTTCTACAGAAATCAACAAACTACACACACATTTACATAGGATTCTATCTTGAAGCCCCATCTGTAGCACAGATCCCTGTTCTAGAAAGAAAGTAAAGGAAAAAAAATGGATTAAGCAAATAAATTTTGAGTTCAGCTTATTCATTCCAAATATTTTTGTTATATGGGTAATCATAGAGATCTCACAGAATTTTTCCTCACAATCACAAAAACAGAAAAAGAAGATCATGTAGGTTTCTTTATAGTTCCAAATTCCAAATATGTTTGTTTTCTTGATATTATCAATGTCAGTACATTCTATGTGTGCAAATTGTATTATTATTATTTTTTTCCCTAATTGATAAGGGGAAAAGGTTACAAGGGAGGGCAAGTTTTATTATAATTATGCAGCTATATGCCTCTTCTATTTTAAGCTATTGACCCAGACTCATAGTGCATTTTGCCCTGTGATTTTACTGGCTAAAAGTGTAATTTTTAACAAAATTGTAAAAAGTATCTCGTTTAGGAGTACGATTGGAAATAAAAAAATAGCGGGTTGAAACGGTGAAAAAATTCACGTTTCAAACCGCATGCAATGAGGTGTGTTTTTAAAAATATAGGATTTTAAAGACTAGATTGTGATTTTACCAATTGCGTGCCTGCATTTTTAAAAATCATATTTTCATTCGATGCATTTTGAAACCTTTAGTTTTTCAAACCGCACGTTTTAAAATTACTAAACCAAACAAACACTTAAATAATTGTAACAAAATGCCTAGGAATAAACCAAACATGAGAATCTTATATTCTAGAGAATCCTATCATATTTCTAATTATTTTCAAACATGGATTTAATTACATTCTTGAGAATCCAAATTTCCAGACTTCACACAAAGAAAATATTAGATTCTGCAAGGCAAACATGATTTTAATGTTCTTACATAGTTGAAACACGAAGTCGGTCTTGAATTTCTTTTTTTTTTATTATTTTTTATTATGATGAGAAACTTCTTCAAGGTATGGTCACTTCATGTACTCACTCATATCAAGCAAACCCCAAACCCGTGCAAAGCACTCCCTTCACACGAATCGAATAAGACTCTGACTTTGCCGACAGACATAACCCCAAAAAATTATTTACACTAAAAAAGATTCAAACCTTAGACCTTAAGGTTTTGGCACCATTGAAGTCATGAATGTCCTAATTAACCTCACAGGAAAGTGTGGTTGTGTGTATTTTGAGTAAACAAAAAAAATCATTTCCCTTTGATCATTTCGATCAATCGCAATCGGAATCTAAGCTATGATTTCCAAATAGCTTTCAAGGAAAGAGAACGGGGGACCCTCAAATTAACAACTGCAATGGCAGGCCGATCTTGACTCGGCCGATTGACTCACCGGGTTGTTAAAATAATAATATAATTCAGATTTTTTTTTGGCAAACATACAAAGCTTTGAGGAGGACAAGCATGAAATGTAAGGCTAGTTGTGGATAAAAAGATGGAAACTAAGCCCTGAACGTAAGGCTTACTTTCTTTGACAAAAACGTTTGAAAAAGCAAAGTGGGCTAGCTAGTTGGAGAAGCAACGTCTATGAAACCACCAACTAGTTTTTGTTTGCTGCCTCAAATTTATAATTAGTAAAGAAATAGTGAGAATATTTAGGCTTTTCTTAAAGAATATTGATGGTTTGGATTTCTCTCTTCTGTTTCTCACTTTGTATCTCTTTTCTCCTCTCTAACTCTTTCTATATTTTTAATTAAAGAGTTGGATCCTTTGTTTTATAGTTGTTATAAGGTTAGATTAGGATAAATTTTTATTTGGAATGTGAAAATTAGATGACCAGTAAAAAAATATTATATTTAAGAAGGGCTTTCCCCAATTTTTTTTTTTTTTTTATTTTTTAATGTGGAAAGAAAAAAGAAATGGCCAAACAAATAGTCATCCTTCATTATCAAGTCGATGGGATATCATTTGGAAACCAATTTGTTTTCTTCTTGAAAACCAGGAAAAATAAATAAAAGGAATAAACAAGTAGAACACGCATGCTTTTGCAAAAAAACAAGCATAGATTGGAATATTCAGTAATTTGCTGTCTAAATTGCTAACAATGTAATCAGCCCCCAAATAAAGTAGATCTTATGTAGACCCTCTCACATATGCCGCATAAATTGCTAATAATTTAAACAATTTATTGCTATAGATCCTAACCAACAAGCATGCATGTATGCTACCATGTATGAATAGGTGTAAATACATACTACGTGTGGTGCATGCTCCAAAGTGCTTAGCTTAGGAACAATAATCCAAGCTGAAAATGTAAATAACAGAACATTTTCGTAGTATTAGTGATAGAACCCCACACAATTGATATGGAATTATGATAGATAATGAACTCCTTTCGAGTATAAGAGACCACAAATGAATCCAATTGAGGCTAGAAACAAACCAGAAACAAGTTTTTGCTTAATAATTCTCTAATCTTCCATTGTTACATTGTTCCCCTATTTATAGTACTATTCCTTAACTACTAAACCGATACATATATAAAAGATAATTTTATTATAACTAAACTTAGACTACATTTAGACTTAGGGTACGTTTGAGATTGCGATTTCGTAAACAAAAAGTGCGATTTTAAACCAAATCGCAAAAATTGGATCGTTTAAAAATTGCGTTTTTAAAAAATTACTATTTGAAAAAGTAGAAAAACTGCGTTTTCAAATCGCAGGTAAGGGAGTGTTTTTTTTAAAATGAAAAATTTTAAAGGCTAAACCGCGATTTTAAAGGCCAAACTACGATTTTACCAAATACTTAACTATATTTTTAAAAATCACATTTTAAAATTGCTATTTGTAAATTTGCAATTTCAAACGAACCCTTAGACTAAAGACACAACACGTAAAAGGACTACAACTAGAATTAGATATAGATTAAAGAAGACAAAAGATAAATATACAGAGGATTAGTCTTGCATAGAATTACTGGACGACTAGGACTTCCACTTGGTCTTAGACTTGTGGTATGTGGAACTCTATCAATTAGAGTCAAGGTTCGAGTTCAAATTTCATTTCACATATTTTTAATATTCTTAAGTGATTTGACAAAAGCCAACGCCGACTAGTGTATTGTACTTTCCACTTGGCGAAGGAAATTTCTTGTATAGGAATGCTACATGTCTATTTTTTTTAGAATTCATCTTTGATTTTCTTCTTCTTTTTTTTTTTTTTTTTGGCAATTTTTTAACAATTTTTTTTTTTTTTTTTAAAAAAAAAGGTTTATCACTTTTTACAAAAAGGTCCGTGACTTTTACAAAAAATAAAAAAGATAAAAAATAAATCAAGATGAACCAAAAGGATGAACACTAAACATTTTTCTTTCTTATATATATATTCGCCCAAAAGCAAAAAGATAAAGAAGAAATTGATCGAAGGCCATTGCATTGTCGTAATATCGTAGTCCATAGACATGAATGGGGCACTTACGACACCGATTAGAGCGTGTCCCCCACGCCCCAACGAAGTGAGCGTGGGGGCTAGCTACCATCTTCTGATCAGTTGAGAGAAGAAGATATATATAGTCTCGATCCTCTAGAAAAAAGAAAAAGAGAAATGAAGTTGACATGAGAGGAGGATAGAGTGCCAAGGCCTCCATTATTAAGATTCGTTCGGATGCTTCTTGGAAGGCGTGTGCTCCTCTCATGCCTAGCTAGTGGACCGCAAATGCAAGCCCATCACCACCATTAGTACCCCTCCTCCTCCCTCGACCCTCTATAAATAGAGACCACAATTATGCAGAGGTTGCAGATCATAAGCAATATTTCATACAAAAACAGCTTAACAACCCCCTCTACATTTCCTTTTTAATTTGCTCAATCACCATGTCGGACAAGTGCAGCGGCTGTAACTGCTCTGACAAGAGCCAGTGCACGTAAGTATTTCTTTCTTAGGAATAGAAAAAAAAAGTATTTCTTTCTTGTGTTCTGCATGCTACTGTTTCTGCATGTTTTTTTTTTTTTTTTTCTTTTTTATCGGGTGCAGATTTAAAGGTTAATTTTTACTGTCACGTCATTAAAGTTATATGACAGTTGTATAACAGTTTACATACTAGTATTACTCTAATTTTAATTGGTCACTTGTTATTTGATTTTTAAAACTCAGGAAAAAAAAAGGGTTGCTTAGCTTTTTCAGTCATAAAAGATTAGAAATATGTTTATTTTTTAATCAAATCTGCAGGTGTGAGTAGAATCATATAAATATGCATGCTTGCATCTCGATTTATTTTTTGTGCATGATTTTTAAGCACGTGAATCATTAAAAAAATAACATGAAATGGAATCACATGCAGGAAGAAGGGAAACAGCCTTGTCATCGTGAAGACTGAGAAGAGGTAAAAGGACTTAATTTATATTTGTATTGCAGGGATCTTTTTTTATTATTTTCTTTCATACATAAAAATTCATGCCGATATTTTGGATATATATGTTGTTTTGCAGCTACATCAACACTGTTGTGATGGATGCTCCGGCAGCCGAGCACGACGGCAAGTGCAAGTGCGGTGCTAACTGCGCCTGCACAAACTGCACCTGTGGCCATTAAACTAAGCACATACACTAATACAAGAATGATGGCATAGATGTGGGAATCATGTGCCTCATAAGTCATTAATAATGTAATTGTGGTGAATAATGTGTTTTTCATCACAAATACTCTGTGCTTGTTCTTTGTCTGTGTCAGTCAGTGAGTCAGTTATGTGTGTGTCTCTTTTCAGTTTTCATAGTCATGTAACGGCCATCTCTGTGGCCTTGTGTTGTTAAATGGAGTTGTGATATATTATATATGCTCTGCTCCTGTCTCCTTTCTAATTATTTGCTCAACAATATTCAACCTGTTAAACGGAAAAACGTTGTCCCATGTCATGACTACATATGATAAGAGAACTGATTATTTTTTTCAAAATTATTATTGGATTTATAAGTTTTAGAGATATGTGGGTCAAATTTAATAATAATTTTGAAAAGTAAAAAAAATAAGATCTTTGAATCAAATTCAATTGTGATTTAAAAAGTGAAAGAATGAAAGAACGACGGAACATTGGTGTATAACAATTCCCATATGATAAAAGAGAGAAATCCTCGCATCAATATACAAGGCATTAAACTTAATGGTAAGAAGACAGCATTTTCTTGCCCTTTCTATACGGTGAAATCTCAGAAAAATATGATGCTCGTGGACCAAAAAATAAAAGAGAAAATGTTAAATGAAAGAAATAATCAAAAGATGAGTGGATGAAAGAAATCCATCCTAATTCTGAGAAAAAGAGGAAGCCATCCTCATAACTATTTCTAAATTACTTCCAATAAAAAAAAAAGACATCCAAAATCTGATCCACTTATATTTTTCTGGGAAGTTTGTATAGTTAATTATGTTCTCTCAAATTTAATTGTTAGATAAGCAATCCAGCATGCATTAAATAGTGGTCTGCACAAAAAAAAAAAAAAGGTCCAATTTCAGGACATCCGACTTTCTCCAAGTAATAAAAAAAATAAAAAGAAAGTCAAATCCAAGATATGGATTGCATTTTGGCTGTGAACACAAGTATGATTATCAATGGAACCATTTACTATTGAATTGCTTCCAAAAAATATCTTATTTTAACTTCGCCAATGACAAACCATATACCAAGCTTAACAGTAACCGGAAAGGAATTAAAAATTAACAAAATTTGCAATAATTATTAGGTCAGAGCTTTCCTCTGCTTATTAAGTCAAAAAGAAAAACACGTGAAATCCAATAATAAATAGACAAGACAAACACAAATACCAATGGAGTAAACCCTCCCTTCTCAATGTTTTTGGCTACTTTCGGTTTCTATCAACAAAATACAAGTAATGAGCCTGTGGATGCATCTAACAGTAAAGAGAAGCTGCCTGTCCTCGCTTTATTCCAAATTTTCTAAAATCATCTGGTATGTGTAATCCAAAAATTAATAGTTTGCACTTTAAACTTGTTCTCGTCTTTCATATAATCAACTCAACTATCTCTTTCAACCTCAAACATTGAAGCCCTCTGCACGAAGACACTTACGATGAGCCTCAATCCATTTTGCACAAGCTTCTTCACCGTGCTGCACGATGCACTCATCTCTCAGCTGCTTAGTGTCAGGGCAAGCACAGCAAATCTTCTTCTTTGGCTTGGACTCTGGACTAGTAGTAACAGCTGGCCCTTGATTTTGCTGTGAAGTTGGCAAACCTAAGGCAGAGGAAGCATTATCTACGGACAGTCCACCCATTCTCACAGACTCTTGGAGAATAGAATACTGAAAAGAAGCAAAATTTGAAGAGTAAACATCAATTCAGAGCAGAGCAAAAGATAGAGGAAAAAAATGAAACTACTAGATATGACATGGATATTTAGCATAGCTTTACATCCAGTTTTCATCCTGT
This sequence comes from Betula pendula, assembly GCA_900184695.1. Lineage (NCBI taxonomy): Eukaryota > Viridiplantae > Streptophyta > Magnoliopsida > Fagales > Betulaceae > Betula > Betula pendula. Next base: position 153,237 of record FXXK01000746.1, on the reverse strand, counting down.
TTCTCCAATACCAGTTAAGTGACAGAAGAAGATGAGAAGCAATAATATCTTAGTGATTTTCCTCATCAAGACTATGAAAGGGACCTTTTACTTTATAAATGAAGAACTTTAACAAGATATGAACCCTAGATCTAACATAGATTAATTGTCTCTTCTTTCCCATTTATGTTTGCCAATCGATGTCTTAAAAATCAAGTTCTGTCACAGTGCAAAACATAAAATAATCAACTTTGTCAAAGCAAGTGCAAGAAATCTTATTTAAGAGCTGCATCTTACAAATGAGATTTGGATAAGAGATGGGAAGCTTGGCAAAAAATATACTGAAGATAAACTACATGGGACAAAAAAAAAAAAAAAGCGAAAGAGAAGAAAAAGAATCTTAAATAACTTATGCCCATACCACCGGTGACAAAGAGAATATAAAGCAAGTATCAACAAATAAATGAAATTGATAAATCAACTATCAACAAATAAATGAAATTGATAAATTAAAGTTATCACATTAAGAACTCCAAATACACATTATGTAATGCAAAGGCCTATTACTCATACCCTAATGACTACAGATTAAAAAAGGAGGAGAAAGGATTGAAGGCCCCAAGCATTGATTTAGATCTGTTCATCAAATTGTTGGCGCTGATGACTATCAGGTTTTAAGAATAGGCGAGCAGCCTTAGTGACATCATCCTATTTTATTCATAGTGAGCAAACCAAACTCCATTTACATCAGCCTAAATCCAGACTACTTGAGTTTCAAATCTTAAACCAGCCTTAATTTTGTAAGCAGCATTCAGTAGTAGAAGAGACTAAACCAATGTTGAAAAACATTACCCGAAGATGATGACGATGGCCTCAGCTATTTCCTGAGCTTTCATACTTAACCAAAGAAAACTAAAACCTAAAGAAAGCCTTACTGAAAGAGAAATGCTACTTAGCATTCTTGTCTATGTGGCACATTCACATCTACTTGTTTTTTTAAAAAATATAAGAAAAACAAAAAAACAAAGAGAATGCTAGGAAAATGCTACTTGAGAATGCTTAGTAGCATTTCTTTTACCGAAATATTTCAGCACGATGCTAATACAATAGAATTTTGGGATTAACATCACCACTTATTTTAATACTATTTCCATTTTTAACTTTTCTTTGATGATTTCTTACCCATCACTCTCATTTTACTTTGTTCCTTACTAGCTCACATGCCCAAAAAATGTAAGAAACATATGTTTTTTCTTATTATGTCCCCAGTAACTTACTTTCAAGAAAAAAACAAAAAGAAAAACGTTCTGAAAAAAGCACATCCAATCTACAGTGAAACAAAACCAGAAAACAGAATGAATTCTTTGAGATACCCTGTTGTGAGGGTTTACCAACCAACAAAATTCTAGGAGCACTGCTAATTTTCTTTAGGAAAACAAGGCCTTGAATAAGTCCAAAAATTACAGAGGCGTGAACCCATGTGGGCTAATCATCAAACAGGTGATGGGCAAGATTTGATTCAACTTCCCAATCATTCCCATGTACAGAACATCAAAAAAGTTCAACAAAGCAAACAAACAAGAAAATAAAAACAAACAAAAAAATCAAACCAAAAATCTATCTTAAAAAACCCACCCAAACTCCACATATAGTCCTGTACTAGCTGCAAACTAAAACACAAACACAAACATAGGCATCGTTTGTAGCCTTTTTCTTATATACATAAATACAAATAAAGGAATTAGAAATTTGCATAGGCCAAGAAAGCGAATGAGGGACAGAAAAGCTGACCGTGGAATAGAGCAAAGAAAAACCCAGGAATCGTTCGTTGGCGTTGTTGAATGTTGCGGGCTTAAAGCGAAGAATCGCAGGGTTTTATACGAGCGGCGATGGGGGCCAGCAGCAAGCGATGTAGGCTGACGTGGAGGAGTAGGAGGAAATGCGGATCGGATGGTTTGGTAAATAGTTTTGTGGAAAATAGTATGTTTCAAAAGTAATCCTACATTTTTAATTATTTTGTTTAATTTTATTTAATTTTGTATATATAATTTTTTTTTTAAAAAAAAAAAAAGTTTGTTTTTATATTTGTGGAGCCCATTTTTGTCCACATATATAAAGTTGGATAGAATTAGACAAAAAAAATTAGAAATATAGCATTACTCTTGGTTGAATAGCAATAAAAAATTTATTTTGAATTTTTTAGAGAGAAAAGTGAAGAAAGTTGTTTTGTAATAATTTTTTGAGAGCTCCTACTATCAAGACTTTGTGTAAATTAAGTTTTTTACACCCTGCAATGAAAAGCTGTCACATCATATTTTTACACCCTGTAATAATTACAGCCCCATTAAGAGATACCCATTTTCTCCTCCTTTTCTTCTTGTTCGAGAAGCTCCATTCAAGACACCATGACCACCTTCAACTACCACCATCAATGAACTTCCACATTCAATCCAACCCTATTAAACGATACCCATTTTCTCCTCCTTTTATATATATATATATAAAATAAAATACTAAAAATAGTCTACTAAAAATATGCCAAAAATAATAATAAATAATAAATTTTTTAAATCTCATGGAATGGGGTTTTTTTGTCCTTTAAAGAGGCCAAAAATACTAAAAACAATTCAAAACAATCTAAAATAAGTCATAAAACAAGGCCAAAAAAACACTCAAAAAATTAATATAAGCCCAAATAGCCCATATATAAAAAGCGGTTATAAACGTGCAGTTTGTGCCTTAAATAACCGTTAACCGCCTAAAATGAATCAGTTGCGGTTATGAAAATAGGATAATCGCTTAAAGCAGTTGCAATTACACTTATAGGCAATAACCACTTGTACAACCTTATAATCATGTTAGGTCGGCATTTTATAGGCCTATCAAGACACGTACAATATCAAAAGATAACGAATAATTATTGTTAAATATAAAATTACCCAAAAATTGTTTTAAAGTAAGTAATTTTCATTCAATATGCCCATTAAATTTTGGATTATTGAATGAAATTTGTATGTATCAGATAGGAAATTTGTTTTCATTAGCTAAACGTAATTCCCACATGGAATATTTAACATTAGAGTTACTGGAGGGTAATACGGCTTTATTTGATATAACATAAATGTAACAATTGTTTGTATATTTTTGAGTTTTTTTTTTTTTCTTTTTTTGCGATTTGCATTGTTTGTTATTTTTTTTTAGAAAAAAAAAAAAATAAGACTAAAATTTTAACAAACAGAGCCTATAACTTTTATTATAGGTTTCTTACAAATATCGCAATTCACATGACACTCATTCCATAAAATATGAATTGTCAAATGAGTTTATAAAGAGTTGTAACCAAAACTAGCAACAATGGCTATAACTTCATAGGATAAGGCCTCTGTATATGGGAGAGTATTATTTATGACATTATCTCTAAATAATCTACAAAATAATTATCTATAACTATAATAGAAAAATAGAATAAATGTTTAACTAATTATACAAACCGTCAAAACAAGATATACAAATTTATAATATATTGGATAAAGGAGAACTCCATTCATGGCTCAAGCTGTAACTGTAAGGTTCTTATAGTCACCACAATTTCACTGACTAGACAGCACAGCAATGTCATATCAATGGGAAAGGAATTGGCCTACACTAGGTTTAATCAATACAACTTGTTAATCTGCTCTAAAATTATTATCACTCGTGAAAATAACATTTTGTTTTAGGGTAAGTGGGAATCATAAAGATGCTAAATTCACAGAAGCAGCTAATTTTAGCTCCAAAAGTATTAAGTACAGCCGGAATTAAACATTTCTCATTGTTGTATAAATCATGACATATGTGAACAGATTTACAAGGGATCTTCATTACATGAAGGCAAGAGCTGGGGCACAATTACATGACTAGAGCAAAAGCAGAAAGGAAAGCATTCTAAGATCCTCAAAAGGAAACATGAGCAAACATGCCAGCCGCAGATCCCATTTCACTTCCTTAGAATCCAAGCATAATCAGAACCTAAACAAGGCTTAAGTGAATTACTTTTCAAAAAAAAACAAAACAAAACAAAAAAGATCCTCAAAGAAACTTAAGAAAATATGCCAGCCCCGTATCCCATTTCACTTCGTTTAGAATTCAAGCATAATCAGAACCTAAACAAGGTTTAAGCAACAGATTACCCAGAATTCAATCTGTGCTGTCTATAATTTTCTCATACTCCAACGTACCCCCTGCAGAGTTCAAGATCAAGTCCAGCTCAACCTCATTCAATCATGTCTCCTAATGCAATAATCAAGCAGGAGGGGGAGCAAACCACAACTCCAGTAATGAAAAATGTTCACCACAATTCGAATTCCCTCATTCCATAACAAAGTGGTTACAAAGCTAATCATACTTCTCTCTCCATGAGTACACAACGAAGAACATCCAAGAAAGGGCCAATGCAATATCACCAACAACCTGCCTCGGCAAATCACGAGCAAGATCCTCAAAATTCCTCTCAAAGTACACTCTCCAAACAGCCATGGAAATGTGAACAAGCACACATCCCTTGGCAAAGAAACTCTGGAACTCCCTGTCCTTAACAAAAGCCACCATGAACAAAAGAAACCCAATGGAAAATAAAAGCAACCCCGAGAAGGAATCGGAGGTTCTGATCAATAACTGATCATGGGGCGTAGATCCCTGAAGCTTACTGGCGGTCTCGGGGCCATGGCCAAACACAGAGACCTCATTGGAGTAAAACATCATTAAAACTCCACAAGTCAGAGCTATCAGAGAATGGAGAACACATATAAGAAAAAACCCAGGTGATCCCATTGATCAGGGTTCAATTGATCTTTTTCCCCTTTAATAAGCTCTTCTCTAATCTCCTTTCGAACTATTATAACTTTCAATTTACAATATATTAAAGAAAATCAGATAAACCCAATACCCTATTCTTTACTATGATGCATCATAGTACAGAAAGATCCAACCTTTGATCAAAATCAATCCTAACCCTTGAATCTCGTTGTAAAATTGTAGGAAAACCAGATATGATATATTGATCAGAACCCAATCCTAGGTTTAACTTGTTCACTCCTAGAAACCCAAATGAACCCCAAAAGAACCAGGACTGAAAGAAAATCTACACAAAGAAACCCAAATAAATAAATAAATCAGTAACAAAAAATCTACAGAGAGACACAGAGAGAGATGAAAAAGGAAATCTTTGATCTAGAACCCTAACCCTGAACCAAAAGCTGAGGCATTAAAGGGAGATGAAAAGGAAAAAAGGGTTTCTTACAAGTGGGAGTTTTTCTTGGGGACGACGAGAAGAAAGAGCAGAGAGTGCAGTTTGGGAGAGGATGGATGGGTATAAATATGTCAACGACTTCAATAGGTATTTTTGGAGGGTTTTATTTATTTATTTATTCGGGTTTTGGGACAGAGAAAGGTGGGGATGGTCCCATATGGGAAGAGCCGGAGATGAATGCCTTAAAACGGCATAGAGATTGCTTCCTTCTCCATACCCTCCAATGAGTCCAACCCATGCAAAAACACCATGCTTTTTTCTGGTGACTCCCTTGCTTGCTCTGCAAAGCAATTGAACATATGTGGGTCATGGATTCATGGGTCTACATTATTTTCTTGTTTTTTAAACCATGTTGATGTTGGTTTTTGGAATCATAGTAGGGCCGTTTGATATTGGCTGTGAGTGAAGTCATTGAAGCATTGTGGTGATCTTTAAATATTGTTGGTTTCTTCAATAACTTTTGCTACCAAAAAGTTCTTCCATGTCTTCAATTGGGGGCATATGGTTGATTCTCAACGGAAGCTTGCTTTTGCTGCCACCTATAGGCTATGGCATACTTGACTTCTTTTCTCCATTTTCATTGCAATAGACTTTTTATCCGGAGTAATTTGCTTTCTTGATTGTTAATAATTTGGATAATAAATATAAGAGAGTTTTTTTGAAGACTTACTTCTGTAATCAAGTAGGTAGGATGTCTCAAAATTTTATCTGATAAATAAGTTTTGTGAAGACTCTTATATTTGTATCCACTTTTTAAATTGAATTGTCAACAAAATCTGCTTAGAGTCCATTTGATGATGAATTTTCTTCTAAATGCTTCTCATGCGAAACTTAAAGTGCATATTGGAAGAAGAAGACAAAGAAAGCTAAAAAACAAATGGGATCATGTCTTGGAACTTATCCCTTAATCGAAAAGATCTTCCCAAATTCAGATTTGCTTTCCATTTTTCAAAAGATCTTCTTTTTATTAAAAAAATAAATAAATAAAATAAAAAGAAGAATTTAAAATTGGCTTGATATCCATTGATCTCCAATGGATGGGCGCAAGCCAAGCAATAATGGGATACTTTATCATACAGACTAGCTGTATTGCCTTAATATTATATGCTACAAATTGACATCTCTAAAGAGGATGCCATCATTGTGAGAGTACCCTACAGCTGTTTAGGTATGGAGGGTTCTTCTTTTGAGAGCGAGTAAAAATATAATTAAAAAATAACATTTTTTTTTTTGTTTTAGATTAAAATGTCTAAAAATTGCACACTTTTTTATAATTCTGTATTAAAAAAATGTTCATTGTCTATTTTTTTATTCATCTTTATTATTATTATTATTATTATTTATAAGTGATGCAGTCCAATAATAGACTTTCGTTTTTTAGGTAAAAAAATAAAAAATAAAAAATGAACCAAAAGATGGAAAACATATATTTCTCTACCATATATACTATTAAATACAATAAAACAAAATTTATACCTTAACCTAAATTATCTCCTTTTGCATTAAATATTCAATTTCACGTTTTTGGGCAAGCTTACATTACCGCAAACATGCTAGATCCATCTTTCTTCACCATAAACAACTTTTGACTTTTGTTACAAAAAAAAAAAAAAAGTCCGTAATCTCCTCCATGGTCAAAGAGACTGAAAAATAGAAAACAAAGACCGTAATCTGCTCCGTGCTCAAAGAGACTGCAAAAGCATATGCATCCAAAATAGAAAATGAACACTGATAGAAGAGTTGAATCTTGGAAACAAAAGGGAAAACAGGACAGTGAGAGACGTGAGAAAAAGGCAGCAACTTGTGTGAAACTTATTTGGGGTAAAGGTATTTACAACAAAAATGGAGAGTTATCAACATCTTGTGAAACAAAAATTTGAGCCATTTTTTGTCCTTCGGACCATCCTGCACGCATCTAACCACATCTTCCTAACCCATGATGTATAATTTGAATCGAAGAAAGAAAGGGGAAAAAAAAAAGATTACATTTTCTTTAGCCAAAAAAGAAAAGGAAAAAGAAAAAAAGAACTAGAAGAATGCATTACTGTCTCTACTACCCGCAACAACTTTACGATGACGCTTCTGACCAGATCTCCTATCACCTCTTCGCCTGTTACTCTTCTTCACAGGAGACTTTACAATTGGATTATGAACGTGCAAAGGAGGCGAATAAACTGGCAAAGGAGGCGAATAACGGATTATCGGACCAACTGGAGGAGACAACTGCTCCAATAAATCTCTATGGTATGCCTGTATATCAAAAAATTCAGACTGAGCATATACAAAAGAAAATCTGTGTGGCATATCTTTTTTACAAGACAAAAAAGACTTCTTATTCATACATATATTTAAAATATTCTCTCTCGAGAGAAAACAAGACAGATGCAATGTATTCACCGAGCCATTTGACATCCCAGTTTTATGCACTTCACGTAGCATATTAAACAGGCTTATTTTGTTATTTAAATGTTGTTAACTTATTTTTACAGACTCTAGGTTGCAATAAAAGACCTTTCAACCTTCCCACCATCTTCTGGGGAAAACAAATTCCTCCAATGGCTGCACTCCTGGAGATGGATACTTAACCTTCAAATGCTAAAAACCCAAAAGAATAGCTCAAATTAAATAAAATATAAAAGGGGGAAAAACAACCTTCTCCATCCTGACAAATAATTTGTCTAGACTCCCTTCATATAGGACCCAATTGCATCTTCCATATGCAACAAGTCTTTACCCTCTAAGAGGCATTTGACTCCCCATTGATTGGAAACCGCGGAAGAAAGCATATAGGACTAGCATTCTCTAGTAAGGGAAAGGAAAAAAGTAATTGTTGAGTGACCCAATGGCATGTTCTCATGCAAACTAAGCCACTCTAAGAAAAGTCGAACAGGTCAATGTGTTAACAGGATGTCCTACTCTTTATCTGAGTAAACTAGAATTACATCTTGAGTGAAAATAGCCTTCTGTTTGAAAACAAACACACAATACTTACATTTAGATGCTCGGAATATATATACTTTTTAATCCATATGGCAAATGCAAACACTAACCTGTATCACAAAGTTACGCCTTTCGCAGTCCAAAAACATATTGACGTTCCAACTAACTTTTGACCTTATTTTGTCTCTCACAGTGGAAAAGCTCAACTGATCCCTGGGAGTAAAACGATCAACTTCATTGAACCATAGACAGGTAAATAGATTTGTTATGGGAATGTGCTCCTTTACAATGACACAACCTTCAGGAACATCTGCAGAACTCATTCATAAAGCAATATACTCGATTTTGAGAAATACATACAGCCAACATATGCAAACATAAACATAACATGTATGCATGAATCATGCACGTACCACTAGTTATAGGAAGCTTAGCCAAAGAATATGGTGTTAGACCCTCCCTTCTATAAAACTCAATCTGGTAGTCAATGGAGGCATTGTCGTATTTCCCAGCAGCTTTATTAGCTTCAGCCTCTTCATACACATCAAAGCGTTTATAGTGTCTTGAGATGGCAATATTAGCATTTTCGCGCCACAAGAACCTGAACAATTTATTTAGGTATTGAAATGTTAAAAAAATTAATTATCATTTCCTGAAAAGCTCAGATATTCATGTCCCTGCCTCCCATTGCATGAACATCAATGCCACAGATGCTTCAAAAATAAAGCAGGTGATCAAGAGGATATATACAATTAAATCAATCACATCAGCCAGCATTATTGACGATTACCCATACGAAAAGATCTCAAAATATAATATATTCCATTAACATCAAAATTATAAAAGTTGAAGCAAAATAAAACTAGTGAACAGGTAAATATGCAATTATGCCACTTGGGTCAATGAACATTCTTGGAAACATAAAATATGCTGCCAAGTCTCTGATGTCTTACCCTGCATAATAGGGAGAGATCTTCCTAAGCTCATAATTGATATATAATTGATGACATAAAGCAAGACATATGCAAACAAAACTAAGATCTGCACAGTACGCAAGAATATTGATGACAATTCCTGGTAGGGCTAGGCACCAGCCAGATTGGGGTCAGGATGCCTAGTTCCGACTTCCGACCTTCGTCAGGTTGGAAGTCGATTTTGGCTTCCAATGCTGATCTGCAACCCCAATCTTCAGAGCTGAGTTATCGGGGCAGAAGTCGGTTCGGAAGTTGGTGGCCACTAGAGAGAGAGAGAGAGAGGGCTCCTGTGTATTCTTCTTTCTTTCTTCTTCTTGTACTTCTGACTATCCTATTCCAACTTCCAACCTGACATCATTCAGAAATCTAATGGATTCCGAACACCAAGCTGACCCCAATTGGAAGCTGACTGGTCAGGTAGGCTAAGGTCGGAATTTTGAAGCTCGGGGATTTGAATACCCTCATTCCTGGCAATTGTCTACTTAAAGAAGCATTCATAGTTTAGTAATAGAAATCATCTGTATAATAACACACTTCAGGCCAGGGTCGGTTAGATAATGAGGCCATTAAGGCGGTTGCCTAAGGCCCCTTAAAAAATAGCCTTTTTAACTAATGATATATTGGTACATGGAAAAAAATAGTTCATTAATTTACAAAGAAGAGAGAAAAATCTCCAATTTGAGAAATTACTTCTTTTTTCTTTTTAATAAATTTGACTTAACCTATTTAATATGATATAATGATAGAAAGCAATTTTTAAATATCTACCACTCTATGAGCCAAAACAAAAGAGTACTAACTCTATTCCTTTTTTAATTCTTTTTCCTGCTCTTTTCTTTGACGATTTCTAGTCTGCTACTCTATTAATTCCTCATCTAGCTCTTTATTCATCTCCCATTTATCTTTATTCACAAAAGCTACATATTCTCTCATATATTCTCTTCACATATCTACTTATATTCTCTTCACATATCTACTATTATTTTACTTTCTCTTTCTCTTTTTTTAACTAGTTGGTAAAGTCTTAATATTTTTTGGTGATTCCACAGACACCATTCATTTTAGTTGAAAATAAATTAAAAGATCTTATTTCTTATTTGAAAAATTATAGATATAATAGATTTACATCTGTCGTGATTTCATCTAAATATATTACAATTGAAATGAAAATAAAACCTATATTTCATGGAAAATATATAATTTGTATAAAGAAACAACTTGATGAAAATATTGATCCAGACAACGCAATCATTAAATTAATATTTTAGTATTGATTATTTCATATCCATAGTAGATTAAGTTGTTTCTTAATACAAAGTAAAACTGTTGTCTTAATCTTTAAAAATTTCTAAAACATGGCGTGTATTCTGATCTTAATGATCTAGATTTGCTTTCATTTAAACTTTTCGCCTTAAGCCTTGATTTATATTAAGCCACCCATGTTTCAAGCTTGCACATACCATGGGCATGAGAGGCTAACACAAATAGAAGATGGGATGTACCTCTCAAGAATTTGATATGGATCTACAACAAGCTGGAGCTTTCCATCGATCCATATAGAATACCGGACATTGGGGAAGATCCTATGCAATAGAAGCTTTGGAACCTGTCACAAGTGCATACAGGGTCAACAACATCTAACACACTTAAGGACTTCAATAAGTTTGCTTATCACAAAGTTTCCCCAATAAAAGATTGCAGGGCCACCTGACATTGTAAATGAAGTTCACATCATCTGAGCATGTATACCACTGCAGAATAACTTTTTTTTGTACCACATCGTTTTTTCCTTACAAGTACTAGTAAATTTTTTTACAGGCATTAATTCCAATTGAGATAGAAATTTTCTGCAATAGCTATATCAATACATCATTTTCCAATGCTTGAAATAACCATGCAAGTCATTTGCCTCCATGCATTTATGTATCTTATCCAGATTGAAAATACCAATAATAATATATCTCAGCCAATCTCTCTACTTTGATCAGTACATCATTGTCTAATATTGGAAATATCCAAGCACTAGCTTCTTTGCATTGTATCTGATCCGGACTGGAAAATAGTAATCTCAGTCAAGCTCTCTCCTTTGATCAATATTTGCAAAATAGGTAATCACTTTTGTCACTGTCAATATATTCAGATTTACGGCGTAAAGGCAAAACAAAGATATAATGATCACTAAATTGCATGCATCTGCTTGTGTATTTATATAATAAAGATACATGAAAGCAATTACATGGAAAATAAAGGTGTACTTCTGCATTTTCTACTTTACCCTTGAATATAAATGGATTAATTGAAGTCGTTCATATCACATTCACCTATCTCCAAATGTGGGTACAATATAATATCCTCCATAGAGGAAAAATGGAAATAAAAAAATAGTATGTAATAACCTTGATGAATGGGAAAAACTAAAAAAAAAAAAAAAGATAATTGATGTGAACTACAATTGGCAGAGTCAAAAGAAAGAAAGAAATCTACCAAAAATAAAGCAAACAGACCTTTCCATTACGTCTTGGATCAGTGTATGGAATATTATGTACAACAACAGTTCTCCATAACCCAACCCTCTTACTGCTGTCCAAGACACTGGAATTCTTCATATAACGTTCTGTCTCTTCATCAATAAACATATAAAAAGGAATATTTTTCCTTGCTGCTTCACTAATGTTCTTGGGCTGTTGTATAACGTCATAGTTTCCTAGAAAAGGTAAAATCATGAGGAAAAGCAAATTATATGTATAAAATTAAGCAAGTATTAACAGAGTGTCTTATGCTAAAAGTACCAAATATGGCTGATGCAACAATAACCTCATGGAACTGCTCCAACTCCATAAGGTCAGCTTCATCAATATCAAATCCACTATGGTAACCAGGTTTGCTTCCTTTAACAAATCTGATAAAAAGAATTTGCACCAGCAGAAAAAAGACAGAAAGTGAGATTCATTTAGCTGAAACAATAATAATAAAAGCGCTAAAATTTCTTACAGGCCATTGTGGACAATGAAGATGATATCTAAGCAAAATGAACCAAAGAACAAAACCTAAACCTACCCACAGTGCACTGCCATTGATTCTTTTATATCAAAAGAGTCATTCCTCTGCTTTAGAGAAGGATATCCACCGAAGTCAGAGCCTCCATGAGTCTCAGTCTTAATAGGATTCTCATCTTGAACATATGTCAAATTACGAAGCACCGGTGATTCTGATGGGGAGCTCGGCATACTAGCTATAGCCTGCTCCACAGGGAGGTAACATACCGGACATGCTGAAAAAGAAAATGTGAAAGAACAAAATCAACAGAATTTTACCAAACAAACAATGACATGGACAGTAGTTGATAAATTCATGTTAAGATGTTAAAAAATTATTTTAACATCAAAATTACAAGTGAGTAAATGCGAAAATTATGTTAATAATAATATTTCAAATAAAAACTCAAACTTACGACGTGGTCCAATCCTTTTACTATTGGCTGGTGGGGGAGGAGGAAATACAAATTTTCCACACAGATGGCCTGATGGAAGGGAAGCCCCTGTAACAACTGTAGCTTTTGTGGTAGTAGTAGTAAGAGGAGGAGGAGACAGGGCTCTACTCTGAACGCTTCCTTGCAAATAGATCTGTCCAGAAGAATTTTTATCACCAAGATTATCTTCTACTCCTGCTGGATTTGAAGACACAGGATGATTTGACAGATAGGGATTCATGCTTCCGAGATATGAAGTGCTGTTCGATTCTGGTACATCATCATTCAAAAACAAAACATGAAGCACACAGGATTTTGAAGTAGAGCAGCTAACAAGAAAAACAAGTAAATAAGTAGTGCAATGACAATCCTAAAATAGGGGGTTAACTAGTCATAACAATAGCAAGTGTGCCTCAAATAATCCAGCTTCAGCTTCACAATAAAAAGATGAAGAGAAGTCAACTCTATCAGGTCATAATATTGTCTCATAAACGGAAATAATAATAATAACAATAATAATAATAAATGACAGCGGCTCCCAACTATCTTGTATGTATTCCCTGCTTTATATTCAACAAACTGGGGTGAACTAGAACTAAGCATAATCACCAGTGACAATAATTCCATAATACATGACTGTCAAGAAGAAAAGGAATGGGGATAGAAAAACAAACCTTTATTAACCATAAAGGAACCGAACACAAAAACCAAAAGAGCAAGGACAACCAAGAGGAGCATTGCAACCCTCCTCCGACCGGCATATCGGCAAATAAAGAGGAGAAGCCTTTCCTTCTCCCTTGAACTAGAAAAAAGCATCTTCGTAGGCTTTCGCACAAGTATTGGTGTTGCCTGAGTAGCCGGAGAGAAGCCATTCTGTAACTGTTGTTGCAGTGATCCATAACTCCCCGTGCGTAAACCCAATGACCCTCCAGTCATTGTACCTCCAAACCCACAAGCTTGGTTTTCATCTCCTTTCTACTCTACAAAAACCTCTCATTCACACAATCTCGATTCCAATTCCGAGTTCAATACCAATTCACCAATCCCACCACCGAATAGTCCAACAATTCAATAAATCTCCAATGTATGACCTCACATTCACAAACCCGCAATTCTTTTCCAAATATATATTCAAAAGCACCAAGCCACCTTTAAATCAAACCCAAACTCACTGAATCCACAATTCCTTCTCAATGCCAAGTTTCAAAAATGCAATTAAAACTCCCCAAGCCTTAATCCCAATGCACAAGCCCACCACGAAATGAATCCCAAAAATTCAGACCCTCTTCTCAGTTTCCACTAAACTTTCAGATATACGATCTCAAAGACCAAAGTGATTCAATTAGAAGGAAAAAAAAAAAAAAGACCAACCGGACAATTCCAGTTTATATCAAAAAGAACTTGCAAATCCCAAATGGAATCCAATAAAAATCAGAATCCAGAACTTCTAAGAATTTCGAATCTATCCAAAATAATCAAAGGCTCACGGATCACTGCCTCAACAGAAACTGAAAAATCCAAGAATGGAAGGCAGAGATTGAGACTAAAGAGGTTTACCTCTATGCCAATAGGCTCCAAATTTCAAACCAAATTCAAAATCCTAGAATTTTTCTGAACTGGGTTTTTATCTTGTAATCAAATTCTAGGGTTTCGGTGAGGAAATTTTTTTGACATACAGACATACTCTTTCTTCTGTGGGATTAGATTACGCGGTTCTCTCTCTCTCTCTCTCTCTCTAAGAACAATTCCACGTTTGACATTTTATGTTATACAAAAATACATTTATCCAATTTACAATGTTTCCAAACTTTTAATTTGTGCGGTGTATTTTCGAAACTTTCATTGAGATTCCAATGTTTAGTTTGCAATAAAATGTAAAAATAATTATAAAAAACCAAAAAATGAAATATATATATATTTTTCTTAAATTTTTGTCTTTTTCTTTTTCTTTCTTTTTTTTTTTTTTTTTTTTTTGCCTTGTTTTCATTATCATCTTAATTTGTTTTCAGGGTTAATTTTGTCATTTTCTACAAAAACAGGATAGTGCAACCCATAGTTTGGAAAACATTGCACAAATCAAAAGTTTAGGGGAATATTGTAATTTTATTGGTAGTAGTTTGAAGAGGTAAATATACTTTTACTCTTATTTTACTTACCTTGTATTTTGAAAACCTCAAATAATTGTGTTAAGAATATATTTTATATTTGGTTGATATCGTAATATTCTATATTTATGAGTTAATTGTAATCAAATTTTGAGATTGTAATTCACTTTTGATTACAATGTAGCCATTAGGGATATTCAGAGTGATAGACATATATGTCTAATACCGAACCATTCGTAATTCTTTTTGTTTATTTTTCTCTCTTATAAATTTGTTATAATATGCCCTCCGCAAACCCAACGGTAGATCACGAACATTGAGGTTTGAGCAAAGTGTAGTAAATCTTGTAGACAGTAACGGCTTAGTAAGAAGGTTAGCAATTTAATCTTTACTCGATATAAAGCACCATGGAATTGTTGGATCTTGTTGCAAAATACCAAGAAATGGTCGGATCTCACCGCAAAACACCAAGTGACGTTCGGATCTCGTCTCAAACCCCAAGGCCAACTATGAATCAAATATAAACAATAAATATAAATGAATACAAAGAATTATAAATTGTTTGGTATTAGACACATATGTCCACCACTCTGAATAGCCGTAAGAGCTATATTGTAACCTTATTAACTTAATTATTTACAATACATAGGTCCATATTTATAAGGTCGTGAGTGAATACAAGTATGATTTGATTACAATTAACTCATAAATAAAAAAAAAAATTATGATATTAACCAAATATGAAATATACGAAAATTTTAATATATTTTTTGTATATTCTAACAATCTGGGCCGTACTTTAGTATGAATGTTGCCATTTATTTAAATGCAAATTGAGAAGAACTATTTTTCAATATATATATATATTGCATTTAATAGTATATATGGTATCATATTACTTAAAATTTTTAAATGATTTGACAATATATAATATTAAATCTGCAAAATTTAATTTAAATCATGAAATAGTTTTTCCTTCCCTTTTTTTTTTTCCTTTTTAAAGGTTTGGTTCTCCCTATTTTGGAATCCTGAATGTTATTTAAATATTTATTCTGTTATCATAATAGGATTTAATTGAGTACCTTACGTCTAATAATAGGTTAGCACCAAGTCATGCCAGTACGTGCAAAAAAGAATTTAAAGTCCATTAAACAATGAGAAATTGGTGTAAAGTTACATCAAAACAACGAATAATCTTATTAATCAAGATTGACTGTATTAAAATATTAATTTAAAGATTACATTCATCGTTTTTTATAAGGTCAAACTTATAAAATAATTTGTGATTTAACATATTAAATAGCCTGAAAATATAACATTGTAGTAAATTAGTAAATACTGTTGACCCAAAACCAATAAGCATGAAATAACATGAAACCAATGTTTATTGAGAGAAACGTCAAATTTTTGTCATTTAGGTGGTGGAGGAATTGATTAGGAGCTGATTAATGATTAGTTTAAGAGCTTTTGTGGAAGCAGACGTGGCATTGATGGGGGGCTTTGGAAATTTTGAGCTTTGGTTGGTGTTTGGATGAGGTGCCTAGTCGCGGTCGGTTGGACACTTCTATCCAATGACAATGGCGAGTGATTTTGGGTTTTGGCTTTGGGTGTAATATGGAGGCTCGCAATTCATGCGAGAGAATAAGCGATTAAATTAAGTTAGTCTTAGATACACGAGTTCTTCCTCCCTCTCCTCTCCATCACAGGTCACAGAAACTCAATGCGTCGCGCCAGGGCAGCGTCATCGCCGGCGCCGTGGACGCAAATCGTGCGCGAGAACCTGAGCCGATCGCGGCCGCTCCGTCATCGCCATTCAATACGACGTCGTTGTCGTTGTCGTCGTCGACGTCATCCCCAAAAACTCAATCGCGTCGCGCCAGGGCAGCGTCATCGCCGGCGCCGTGGACGCAAATCGTGCGCAGAGAACCTGAGCCGATCGCGGCCGCTCCGTCATCGCCATCCCAATACGACGTCGTTGTCGTTGTCGTCGTCGACGTCATCGATGGCTACGATTGAGCCAGGCGTCACCTCGGTGGGGCCGGAGGAGGGGATGGGGGACGGCTCGGAGAATGGCCTGAACGGCAATGCAGGGCTTTGTCGGAGACCACCAGGCTTCCGCGAAATTGTCTTCGGAATCGTTGAAAGGCTTATCTGATATTGGTTTGATGAGTGTACAGTACTCATCAAACCTGATGAGTACTGTACACTCATCAGATATTTTAGGTTAAAGTATTGAGGCCATTAGAAGGTGTTTTTGCATTTTTGGTTAAATTGCCTCAACAAAGTAGCCAAAAGGCTACTTTGTTGAGGCCATTAGGATTGCTCTCAAGTCGAATTAAAGTTAAGTTTGATAAGAATAATTATTTTAATGAAAAAAATAAATATTTTTATTAAAAGTATAAAAATATTGAATGAAATAGTATTGAAATGGTCATTTCTTTATGAGCAATAAAAATTGTTATTCAAAGTGTTAAATCATTATCATATATTATAACTACAAAGTTATTTTATTTTATTTTCTTGTATTCTTAATAAAAGCTATTCTATTTTATTTTCTTGTATTCTTAATAAAAGTTATTCATTTTTTTTAATGGAATAATCATTTCGTGTACCAAACACAATCTAAGGGTTTTGAGAAATGTTACAGGTTCTCACTCTCATACTTTCAAATGTAAACTCTTTGACGTATCACTAAAAATTACTATTATATTTTAAATCCAATAATACTTTTCAATGCTACGTCAGGAAGTGTGGAAGTTTGAGTATCTGTAGCATTTTTTAAGGGCTTTTGAGTTGTGGGGAGTGTGAGCAAGGTTTTTGTATCATTTTTTTTTTTATCAAATCGCTCATTAATGTTTAATTTTTATCTATTTACTTTTTACTGTTAGAATCATTAAGTCCATTTGTTTAGGTGTCAAATTTTTTCTAAATTTTTTTCTTCCTATTTTTTAGTGTTTTGTGCATAGTAAATTATTGGTCAATATGAAAATGTTTTCAGCTAACCAAGAAAAATAACCTTCACAAAGCGTAAAATGGTTTACATTTGCCAAGGGTATGGGAGAGTAACGGAAAATAGTTTACGCTTCTCATTTGCGTAAACCATTTTTTGCCACTCTTTCATACCCCCGAGCAGGCAATTGTAAGAGAGCCTTTTATGGGGCCTATCTACCCGAACAGGTGGACCCCATAAAAGACTTTTTAATGGGCAAGGTTGTTGTGATTTTTTATTTGGGCTTTTAAGATCGTATATGGCACAAAATTAATATGCATCGTAAATCATGAGTGCGTGATACTAAATACACAATGTGAAAATCTTTAAAGTTTTTTTTTTCTTTTAACGAGAATCTTTCATATTCCATTGGTAACAAATCAAGAGCATAAAGCTTTTATATCAATAACATAAAGTTCAGATAAACATAACACAATGTTATAAAATTATAAAGTCATAAGTTTAAACAAAAAATTATTACAATTGAAAAATTATTTATGACTTCAGCTTCTGCTACCCTATGTACAACTCCAGTTAATTAATAGATTTGCTCTGAGCAAACTGGATCTAAAAAATAGGTAACCCAAATTCTCACCAACTTTATTTTTCTGGCCGTTAGAGATAGTCTCCCTCACTGATCTACTATTCATCGACCCTAAAGATCATGAGACAATACATGTCGTCAACCCAAAGGCCATGACAACAAGAACAAAAAACAAATAAAAAACTAAAAACAAACAAATCCCCACCAGAGGCAGCAGCGGAGAAGCACAGCATCGTAGACATGCTCGAACACGCGAGACTCAATGATTGATCGGCGCAAAAGTGATGAGAAACCAAGAAACCGGCCTAAACAAATTTTTGTTAAATAAATAGAAAAAAACTAGTTCCATCACTACTTATTGCCTAATTTATATTATTTTAATGTTGATGGATGATTTTGGTACTATATTTGAGATGATTTGTTACATGCACAATTTTTTTTTTTGGAGTTTGTGATATATATTGGAAAATATACGATCATTGTTAGTCACTATATTTTTTTTTTAATTAAACATATTTATAGGTTTGTATTATATTAATACTTTTATGGTGTGAATAAAATTTGATATTTATAGGTTATGATTGAAAGAAAATATAAGAAATATTTATTGATTTTCCGTACGAGCCAAATGGTAAAAAATATTTTCAACTGAAATCATTTTCGACTGAAAATATTTTACACCATAAAACATTTTACACCGAAATAAACTGGGCCTAAATAAATCATTATGTCCACCTTCTGTTAAATTTATAATGATAGTACCACATCATTCAACTCAAAAAGTGGCACATGTCCCATTTAATAAAAAAATATTAAAACAAAATAAATTTAAAATTACAAATCTTTAAAAAAATAAAAATTTGCCATATGGGATTGGCGGAACCACCCCAATTGCCTTGAAAGTGGTTCAACCACCCCATCTGACTAGCCTAAGGTGGTTTGGCCATAATTTAGCCATCATGATCAAATGATCACCACTAAATTTAATGTATTTCTTTTTTATAAATGTTTAATTTCATTGTCTTGCACATTTTTTTTGTTTATCTCCATACAAAGAGTAATGCTAGATAAATCATTTTGTACAAGCCAAAACGCTAAAAAATGTTTTCAACTGAAATCATTTTCCTAAAAATGATTTCAGCTCAAAACATTTTACACTGAAATAAACGGGGCCTAAATAAATAAATTCTATCCACCTTTTGTTAAATTTCTAATTATAGTACCACATCATATCACTCAAAAAGCGGCACTTGTCCCATTTAATAAAAAAGTATTAAAACAAAATAAATTTTAAAATTAAAAATGTATTTTTTTTTTTTATCAAAAAAATAATCAGGAGGTGGTTGCCCAAATTTGCCGATGGAGATAGGCTGAAAATAATTTTGTATTAAACAACCTTATGTACTTGAAGAAGGAAATATTAGGATATTTTGAAAATAATAAATAATTTATACAACATGCCTTTTAATAAACCAAACATAAAAGAATTATATTTTTGAATCCTAAAGATTTATAATCATTCCCAAACGTGTAAATAGTCACATTCATTGCAAACTTAGATTCCTAGACATCACATACTTGAAAATGTGAATACAAGATAAAATGATGTGAACCAAACACTCCATAAGTGTTAACACTCTTCATCACATGCCTAGAGATTACTAAGTTCTCAAAAAACTCTAGACATTTTGTTAAAATGAATAAAAGAAAAAGAGAGATAAATGTTTGTTTTCATTCTTCTGCATATTTCTTGTCCATTTTCGTATAAAGATATGTGTAAATCCATCATTGAATCTATGTGATTCAATGGTGGATTTACCAAATAATTTTCTTTTGTGGACTCCACAAAAAATGCTTTTCAAATCTGGATTTTATTGAAAAACACTTCTCAATTTTCTATCATATCATAGAAAAGTCAATAGAAAAAAATGAATACGAAAATGATGTATATCATTTTTCAATTATTTAATAAACACAAAATCTCTTTAGGTCTCATTATTATTCTTATTACTATTGAGCATATTTTGAGAATACCTTTGAGTTCGAGCACGACCGGGATTATTTCATGGCTCATATTATAATTCATGAATATAATGGTATATATATTATCACATAATAAATATTTTATAATATCATTAAAATTTTTAAATAATATGTCATCATTTATATTATATACTCTTAAATAAAACAAAATGAAATTTTAACAAAAATAAGTGAAATGAAGAGAATCATGTCCATGGTACATGCATCATGCACAATCCTTGCAGCCTATAGTTTATTCCCAAGATTGTGGCAGTTTGCGTTGGGATTGAGCTCCTAGCAACCAGGTTTGTCAATCTCAATATAATAGTATCTTATATACAAAAATAAAAAAAATAAATAAATAAAATAGTATCTTTTGCTTTTTATTTGTCCTCATCTTTTCATGACCACGACAAAAAGAAAGATAAGATGACTCACAACCAGAATATTTTTTTTTAAAAAAAGGTCTATAGTTTTTTATTTTTTTAATATTTTCTACATTATATCACATGCTTGAAAGTTGTGCTGTGAGCCTGTGAGGTACCTCTTCAAATTATTAAATATTGTACCTTAAGAAATCACATGTGTTTATATTCGATTCTGGTCACAGGCTTTTTATTTTTTATTTTATTTTTTTAACACGCATTTTGGGTGGTATTTCTAACGCCATAAATTTATGAGCCTTTTGTTAGGGCGATGCAGTCGACTTAACAAGTTAAATTTGCCACTCTCCCTGCTTCTAAAACAATTAGATCTTTTATTTTCTTTTCTTTTTCTATTCAAATAATTAGATATTTTCAAATATTCAAATTGAGTAATTTGTCTACAAATTTTTCTATTCAAATAACGGTCGACTGATGGATGGTTTTTTATTTTTTATTTATTTATGGGCGATGTATGTTATGGATGATGTATTGATTTTTGGC
Source organism: Betula pendula (assembly GCA_900184695.1). Taxonomy (NCBI): domain Eukaryota; kingdom Viridiplantae; phylum Streptophyta; class Magnoliopsida; order Fagales; family Betulaceae; genus Betula; species Betula pendula. The sequence continues at coordinate 132,002 of FXXK01000746.1, read as the reverse complement.
TGAACTGAATTTATGGCAGCAATGTTTAATAATTAATGAAATTTAGTTATTTCCAATTCTTGTGGTTAATGCTTATTCATGAGTTGTTTGAGTTTGATTTACATATCAAGGATTTGAGTTATGAGCCATTTTCGTACTTGTTAGTTCCATATGCATTTTTATGAGTTTGTTCATGATTTTAGGAAACATACCTTCAAGAATTCAAATCTAACATATTTTTGTGGTTTGTTAGGATTAGTTGAGTTTTGGGGTAAATCTTGTAATCTTAATTTTTGTTGTAATTAGTTTTGTCATTGAATGATCAAAGGAAAAGTTTGTTAGGTTTTTTATTGACCTATTCGGTGCTTAAAATAAATGTCTATGTAATTTGTGGTTAAATAGATTTGTACTTAGGATTTTGGTTAAAAATATTCAAAAAAAAAAACAAAAAAACAAGTACAACAAGCTTCATTTGCAAGATCGTTTGTTGATGTTCAAACAAAATTCTCAATCAATGTGCCTTGTTTACTAATATTCATACATATTGTTTAGACATAATGTTTCATCTGCTGATCCGTTTACACATATTTGGACGACTTAAAGAAACATAAGCTCTCATCTGTTGGGGCGTTTGCATGCGTTTGGACGAATTTGAGAGACTAGCTCTCGTTTGCAAAGGCGTTCATTGTTGTTTGGACACCTTGCAATGTAAGGCATGAAACCCTAAGGATGTCTAGATGACTCACTTACCTATCCGAACGCTGCCACATAAAACTTAAATTGACTTTGGGTTTTAGGGTTGATTTTTTCAAATCTATAAAAGGACTTTGATGGTGCGATTTTAAAGAAGCTAAACATAGCTAAGCAAGACAACAATTGACGTCATTGAGAGACATTATACACTAAGAGCTTAATAATTTTATTGTGTGTTGAATTGATATTTTCTCTTGGAGTGATCAAATCACAAGTTGTTTTACACTAACAATAACCTAAAGTCAACCGATAGGTGGTCCTCTTCTTTTTCTCTTTTTTTTCGTTCACGTCTGCTGGTTGTTCGGTGCTGCCTTCTTTTTTTTCCTTCCGTTCTGCGCAGCTCCAGCCCCGTGAGAGCAAAAACCAAAAAGTGAAAAGTAAAAAAATAATAAGACCTCCTCCTCTCTTCTCTTGTGTTCGGCAGCCTTTATTTACCAAGAACACAAATTCTACTAGCACTCTGAGACTCCTCCTCCAATCACTGCACAGCTACAATTCCTTCTTCTAGTATAACTCCACATTAATTGCTCCTTGTTAGTTTTGGATTTCTCTCTCATGGGTCCACCTATTTCTTTTCTTTCTTGCTTTGACTTGGCTTGGCTTTTTGTCTTCTAGCTTTAGTCTTTTTCTTTTCTTTCAATTCCTATAAAAAAATACAATTACTAGCATAAATATATTATTTAAACTTAAAATTAATAATTAAACATTATTATAAAATTAACTATAAAATGTAAGAATTAAAATAAAACAAAGTATGATAATGCTTATTTTAATAGAGAAAATAGGCACTTTTAAACTATTATCAATAGGTCAATAAGGAGATCAAGAATAAGAATTACCTAGTGATGAATTGGAACTGTTGTGGCAGAATGCAGATGAGGGTGCTTGTCTGCGTTACAGATGTCTAAGTCATTACAAGAGTTGTAAGTGTACTTTGTTTGTACTACGAATTCTTTTTAATGTTGATTTATTGAGTTTGGTTACTCTTGAGTGATTTTACCTTTGATGTGTTATTAAAAAGGTTTTTACTTGTCAACAAAATTTGTTATGTTCAAGGGCGTAGCTAGCATTTTAGGTTTGGAGGGGCAAAATTTAAAATAAATAAATTTGAGGGGTCAAAAATAACATTTTAAGGGTATATTTTAAAAAAAATTAAAAAATTTGGGGCGAAATTGAATTTTTTTTGTTTGGGTCATAAATAAAATTTTAAGGGTATATTTAAAAAAAATTAAAAAATTCTAAGAAAATTTTAAAATTTTGGGCCATGTGACTCCGCCTCTAGTTATGTTGATATGTGATTGATTTTATGTTTTCATAGTTGGTTGATATTTGATTATAATTCTACTGCATAATTGTTGATTGATTGAGTTGGGGTTTAAATTTTGCATTTCAATTTTCTTTGAATAAAATACCATGCCTTTTTATATTGAAGAACAAAGGTAATTTTTCCAATAACTCTATTTGAATTAGTACCTTCTTCTTAGCGTCACCACATTTTCGGTGTTATTTAGACCACCCACATTGACGGTTAAATCATTTTCTTTCGGTTTTGCAGTCAATTGATGGAGATTGTAAAATGCTATTGATAATACCAAACTCAAAATTTGCGTCTTGATGGTCTTGTAAACTTCCTACATGATTATTTATGACTCTCTTGGTTTCTCTGTCTTCCATAACCTATTTCTCTAACACCATTGATGGAAATTGAAAGAGATAGAATATAAACGATTTGAAAGGATTTTTCCGTTTTTCTTTACCCATGTACCAAGAGTTACATTGTTTATATTTTCATAAACTCCATGAAAATTATCATTTTTCTTTCGTAAAGATATATGATTTGGTATAAGAGTGACCACGTTTGTTACAGTGTCATCATCCCTTACATTATCAGTTACATCATTATTTCAACAACATTGTATTATTTAAACAATGTTGGCAAACTAAAATACAAAACAAAAAGCCTGTAGTCGTGAGAAGCTTTACCAGGAGACACACAGAATACACATAGGCCAAAAGAGTGGACAAAAACAAAAAAACCGTGCCCAAAACTTAAAGAAATTGTCTGAGTGAGAGAAGACACTGCCATAAATTTCATGTATGCATGATTATGTGGATAACTGTTCGATATTTAATGCAAATGGACAGCTGTTGGGTCCTGGATGGGGGCTCTACTGATTCTGAGTGAATTGCACATGATTTGCTTCCATGAGGGTATTTCATATGATTTTATTTATTGCTCCTTTTTTTCCCTTTCCTTTTTACTTCATCCATGCCTTTCAATTTCAAAGCAAAAATTTGTATGAAATTTGGGTAGGGAGCGTTTGAATTACTTTGTGCCATCAGCTTAAAATGATAAAAGAAAAATAAATAAATTAATTAAAAGATTGATGCAAACCGCTCACCAAAACACCAACTGCCTACTTGGCTTTAAATTTCTACACCTAGTTTTCAACTGCCTTTTAATTATCTCAAACGTGGCTCATTTAGTAAAGTTTTGAGGAATATATTTTGATTTTGGGTTTTGATAAAGGTGAAAATTGAGAAATAATTTGGTAAAGGCTATATCTAAAAAAAAGAAAAAGAAGTGTTACATGTAGAATAAATCGACAAATGAAAATTGATTTGGTAAAATTTTAAAAAACCAAAAATTTTGAGAAATATTGTTACAGAATAAAAGAAAATTTTTGAATTAAAAAAAAGTGTTGCCGCCACCACAGTAGTGATCTAGTAGTTTTGACAGCCACCGCGAAGCCGTCAAATCTATCTTGCGGTCACCTCCAAGCCACCGCCCTCAAGCAGCCACAGCACCCCTTTAACTTTTTCTTTTTCTTTTTTATTTTTTTATTTTATTTTTAAATATTGCTTTATTTGTTATAGATGTAATTAGCACTCTTTACGCTTAAAAAAACATTGTACATGAACAATCTCCTTGAAAAAAAAAAAAATTACTTATTTTTTGATAAATGTTTTGTGTTTTATTTATTTTTTCTTGAAAAGATTTTTACTTTGTTTTAAAAAGTGTGTTAATAATAAGGTCAGATCTAAAAATTCATAAATTTGAAAAGAGCTTCCAGCGTTTTACAATGGAAAGGGATTTTTTGTAAATTTTCTCAAAAAAGCCCTTTTCAGTCTATTCCCTTTGTATTTGAGTAGTAGATTTATTTATTTATTTCTCATATTTGATTATTACCAGACCTTATAATTATCTCAAACTCAAGCATCCCCTAGGGTAATGTTCTTTTCAGGGATCTAACCTAGCCTAGACTTTGCTCATGGAAAATAAATAAGCAGAAGCCCTGGCCTAGCCTTTAAGAAGAAGGTACAGAGGTGTCAGCCAACCTATAAACTATTGCCAACTATGGACTTTATTTTAAGAGTAATATTATACCCATGCAAATTTGAAATGAATTATTATTAAAATCAAAATATAATATTAATTTTTATTACCTCGTCAAAAAATGTGCATATGAAAGTATATAAGTGAAAATGCGTGCATCATTTCAATTCTTTTATTGATGGAGTAATATATGGAATTCTTTGAGCACTCGGGTATTTCTTAATTTTATGCAACACATGGTTAGATAGTTGGATTATAATCTAGATAAACTCTAAGATGGCCACAAAGGACTAAACTTTCGTTCACTCACTTCACTGGTGGAATTTATTTTGTGACGTAAGTCTACAAGTCTTTTATAAATTGACGTGTTAGTTTATGTATTACGTCAATTATACACTAAACAACTAAATTTATTTATAAAATTTTATTACTTAACTTTTTGTATGCATATGACACTAATAAGGGCAGGTAAAACGGGTTGACCTGTTTGACCCGTTAATCCTTTAGGGTCAACTTGAACTTAATACGATTAGCTAAACGAGTCAACCATGTAAACCTGACACGCTAATTTAACAGGTAACATGATACGATATGTCAACCCGTTTAATTAACAAGTGTGTCGTGTCAACTCGACACGTTTGACCTATTTAATAAGTCGAGTCAGGTTGACTTGACATGATTAGCTAAGTTTTTACGTTTTACTTAAAAATAAATAAACTAAATAAAAAATAAATGGGTCACCAACGAGTTGACTTGTTTATTAAACGGGTTGACCTGTTTACGATCTAAACTTGTTTAACATAAATAATAACCCTATATTTTCGTGTTGGGTTTGTGGATCGTGTCAAAAATTATCATCCATAGCCGCACTGTGACATTCATATGGACTGGCATATAAGTTAATAAATAATTATAATAAAAATGAGTAATGCTATAAATTATATTTTATTTTATAATTATTTTACAATGCTGACGTGATAGTTCTAATCAACGATTAAAAAATTCAATGATTAATCTAAATTGTCATACCAGTATTATAAGATAGTTGTTGAATAAAAATATATTATATAACATTACTCAATAAAAATTATAGTAACATTAATATTTTCCATCTAATACTAAAAGTGATACAAATTTTTTACTAACGGGTTTTAAGAATTCCTTTAATTGAGTCTCTAAAAGTATCATGTAAGACATACAGACTATTAAAAAAATATGTGCTTTTCACATACTAAATAACACTTTTAAAAACTACAAATTGGAAAAAAAAGAAAAAGAAAAAGAAAACTTCACAAAGAATCCCTGAACTTCTATGCGATTTGAAGAACTCTCCAAATATTTGACTTGTCTCATTTTCACCTATAAATTTTCAATTTCTATCATAAGACCCCATTCCGTTTGTTTTTACCATTATATTTTTTTGAAATTTTCAAAATATCCCTCATTTTAGGGTTTATATTTTAAATTTTTTTTTTGTTTAAAATATAAGGGTATTTTGGAAATTTTAAAAAATTTTAACGGTGAAAACAGACGGAAGGAGGTCTTATAATAGAAATTGAAAGTTTGAAGGGTGAAAATGAGACAAGTCAAAGATTGAGAAAGTTTTTCAAATCGCATCAAAGTTTAAGAATTTTTTATAAAATTTCAACAAAAAAATATACGGCAGAACTTTTAGGAAGTTTCTGTCATGCTGAAAAGTAATAAGAATAATAATGATAAATATATAACATGTGAGGGGACCCCATTGAGTCCTTTGTGGAAATGAACAAGGTCAAAGAGCATGTCCTTGGTTGGTCCCATTAAAAAACTGAAATAATGATATATAATTCCAGATTTAGAAATAAATGTGCCTTGATGACAATGCCACCAGATTGGAGAAATAGATTAATCAGTAATTACATAATTAAACATAAATTTGAGTCAAAAAATAATAATAATTAAAACATAAATAAGTGTAGGACCACAGCCATTTGGTACCACCGTCTTTACTTTGGATGGTAATTTTCCCACCTAACACTATTTATGAAGTAAACTGAAACCGATAAAGGAGTGGAAAAGCCAACGACCAGATGCGGTAAACAACGCCTAACTTTTCTCAAACTCCACGGAGAGAGAGAGAGAGAGAGAGGGAAAGGACTGAAAGTCTTGATAAATGGACGCGCTTGGGAGCACGTGAGATACACGCTACTTATAGTATTGAGAATATCAGAATAAGGACCTTTTTTTTTTTTTTTTTTACAAAAAACAAATAATAATCTTCATAAAATTTGTGTGCACAAAATGAGATGAAAACTTTCTGTTGTCATATAAATTGCATGAACGATCTGAATTTGGTGTAGCAGCCGGGTGGTGCACAATATGATTAGAAAATGAGAACTTTTATCTTACCATATTACATGTAAATCTAAATTTGATGTAGTAGTAGGGTTAAGGCTGATTTAGTTTAGCAGTTTTAAAATGTGCATTTTTTAAAAATAGTGATTTTAAAACACAATTAATAAAAATGTGATTAATAAAAATGCAGTTAAATGTTTGATAAAACTATGATTCGGCCTTTAAAATTGTGATTTGACCTTTAAACTCATAAACGCATCCCATTACTTGCAATTTGAAACATGGCTTTTTTCACATTTTTAGATTGTTATTTTTTTTTTAATTTCAAATGGGATACTTTTTGCGATTTTGTTTAAAAATGAACTTTTGGTTTGTAAAATTGCAAGGCCAAACAGACTATAAATTGGATAATTTATGTCTCGTTTGGATGTTCGATTTTTTTTTTCGATTCTATTATATTTTATTTAAAATTGTGAATTCCAATGAATGAGAAAATTGAAATTATATTTAGATGTTTAGAGAATAGTAAATAAAATTGAGAAAAACTGTATTTTAGAGTATTCTCAAAAGTGAAAAATAAGCTTTTTAGGACGATTTTTTTTTTGGTTGCATCAGAAATATGCTTCCCTTTTTAATAAGTAGTATATTTCAAGCCGTTGAATATAATAAATAACTTGGATTCATATAATTTTAGAATCTACAAGGGATCTTGATCCATGATTCATGAGGTTTCCACAATTACTATAAAATTAGGGTTGACAATTTGTGTTGGCATGTCTTGTTCGTGTCGGGTTGATTCATGGGTCAATCCGACATGGGTCTACTCGAACCGGACACATTTAATTAAATTGATCAAATTTCTCAATCTTGTCATGACCCATTTAAATTAACAGGTGACATAACCCGCTAATCTGTTTAATAAACATGTCGTTTGACCCGTTTCAATATGTATATAAATTAAAATGAAAAAAAAAATTGTAATTTGTATGAAATTTAGGCTTTTAGGGTTTTATTTTTAACCAACAAAAAAAAATAAATTTATACAGATTTTACGAGTCACCTATAGATTAAGCAAGTTAACTCATGATTGATCCGTTTATTAAACGGGCTACTTTGGGTTGACCCAAATTAATCGAATTCCATTATATAAAATCTGAATTTACTAATTTTATATTAAGGTCGTGTGGTATTCGCATGATGTGTAAAAATTTATTAGCTCTATCTAAAACCAACCTTCTAATACAATTATATAATTAAGCCTCCACAAAACAATTTAAGATATACTTAGTATTTTGCTTTCAATTGGGCAATGTAACGTCTTTCCGCTAAGAGCGCGTGAGTATCGGACACAAGAAGAATGTCTTATTTGGTTTTTACACGCATTCGGCTTCACTACCGCTCTCTTCACTCCTCACCCGAAAACTGCCGGGACACACTCACTGGTCACTCCCACTTCGCACTATAAATACGCGCCCAATAATTATTAATTACCCATTATCAAATTCATATAATTTTTATCATTTTCGTTTCATTTTTTCTTTTTATTTATTTTTTTTGTTTCTCAGTTTTCTGAAAACTCTCTTGCCTTAGATCCATGGCTTCCATATCCAAACCCTAGATCACTCTATCTAGGGTTTCAATCCCTCTCTCTGTGTAATTGGTGCCTGCAACAGTGTTTCTACGGCACAAGAGCAATTATCTTCAAGGTACTGTTAGTGAATTGAAGATTGTCAGTCTCTTTGTGTAGGTTTTTTTGGGTGATTTTAGGATTTGGGTTTTTGTCATTTGTTGTGATTTTCTCTTTTGCGTTTCTGGGTTGTGAAGTAGGGGGTTTTATAGAGAAGTGTATTCCAGTGCAAAAGAACTGTTTTTTTTCTTTTTTTAAGGCATTGTGGATTGGGTTTCACTAAGTTCTATGACAGTTTCGAGATTTTAGGGTTTCTGCCACTTGCACACTGTAAATTTTGGGAGTGGTGAATTGCTGGATTTGACAGTGATATTGGGGTTTAGCTGGAACTCAATGCTTGATTAAGATACTACTTTGGGGATTTCTTTTAATTTAAATTTAAGTTTGTGAATTATGTTCATGGAAGACGAGGAAAGTGGGGCGAAAATGGAAGATTTGAGGGGTGAATATTGATTCAGGAGGTGGGTTTTGTTGTTGGGGGTGGTTTTGGTCCGTAATGGGTTGCCTTTGTTGCAAGCCCTCTGCTATTGAGGACAGCAAGGAGAGCCCAAGAGAGCGGTTATCGAGCAAGGCCTCATCGGAGTGGCGGGCATCGAGGGTGACCTCGTCAAGAAGGGAGGAAGTGCATCGAGCCAAGGATCGATATGATAGTAATGATGGGAGGACAATGTTAATTGATAAGCAAGCGAATGGCTCGGTTCGGTTACACAGTGAGCATTTGGAGAGGAAGAGGGAGAAGACGGAGTATGTTGTTGCTCAATATCCGGGGATGGGTATGGTTCCAAAAGCTACAGAAGGGGAGCAGATTGCAGCAGGGTGGCCTTCGTGGCTGGCTGCTGTGGCTGGAGAGGCTATTAGAGGATGGACTCCACGGCGTGCAGATTCTTTTCAGAAGCTGGATAAAGTATGCTCCTTTCGTCATTTGTCTCTGCAAAGTTACACTGCCTTTTTTGTCATGAGAATGCTTATGGATCAATGCAGACGATCATTTTTTTCTTCTAAAATGTTAACTTGCTTTATTGATCAGTTCAATCACTCAACGTGGAGTAATTTTATTGATTTTATTATTGAAATTGCTTTTGGGCGTATATATACTACTTTACAGTTAACTTGTTTCCTCGTGGTTCATATGGACTTTCCAAATCAAAAGATTGAAAAAAGAAAGAAATGTTAATTGTACCCATCACCAATTTTGGTTAGGGCCAATGGCACTATCATTATTATTACTGAGAGGGAATTGTTGCTATAGGGAGTGAGTGAGTGAGTGAGTTACTGGCATTTAGATTTCCCTTAACTAATAGCATTGTTCTTTAGTAGTCTTACTGGTAGTAATATGGTAAGCCAATGAGTTTTAGTTCAAATGGAACTTCCTCCGCCTGTAAGATGAGGGTGGAGGGTCAGTCATTGGTTCAAAACCCACTGGATGCGTGTATAACTTACCAGTAGGAAATAACACTTGTAATTAGTTAAATTTGTAGAACATCTCCTCCTAGAATGTTTAGTGGCATGGGAATTGTGGTCATTTAGGCTTATCTTTATTTGGGGTCTGATGGGTGATGCTAGGACCATAAGGAGGTGTGTGCAGATTGTCATTGGGGTCCATTGGCTGATGCTAGGACTGTAAAGGAGGCATTTGCAGATTGTAGAGGGAAATTTGGTAGGTGTGAGAGTGGTGTGATCTGGGGGCTAGTTCCCTTTGTATTATGTGGGCAGGCAGTTTGGCGGGGGAGGAATAACCCAATTTTAGTGACATGCTGAATGAAACTCTCTTAAATCCATCATTCTCTATTTTACAGTCTGTTTGCTTTGGGCTGCACCCATTGTGATGCTTTCTTGTATTTTATTACTCTATTAAGCATTCAGTTGCAAGTGCTTGAGAGGACGTTATACACATCCTTTTATGCCTATACTTGTTTTAATAAAATTTGTAACTTAATTCTTTCTATTTTATTATTGATTTGTGGGACATTTCAAGAGTGAAAATCTTAATTCAAAAATTAAATAAATAAAAAGGGCTGTTTGCTTATTAAAAAAAATAAAAAATAAAAAAAGAGAGGGAAAAATATGCCTGAGTCACTATAAGGTGCTGGGTTAGGAATTGACCTAGGATAGATTAAGTTCTAGGGTACTGGTCTGATTAGGTGCTAGTACCAGTAATGAAACATGACTAATTGAAACTTCAGTCTAATTATTGTTCTGAACAGCAATACAGAATCAATAAATAGGTTCGAGCAAGGAAAGTTATTATATTTAGCTAATTTATCTCTGGATACTTCCAAGGTCAACTCAGAAATATAACTGTGCTGAACAGCTCATAAAACCCAACGCATCAATAAATCTGAAATATTATCAAATTTAGAAAGCAGATAACAGAGTGCACCAACAGCTATCAGAATTTGGAAGAAAAAAAATTATGGAAAGGAGGTATTGTCTTATTGTTAACAGAAGATAAATTCCTGGATTATATGATCTTTGTTATTTGGCAAGGAATGGTTGTAACTAGGGCTTGCCTAAATATTAGTAAGCTGTCCTAAACGCGGAATGCGTATATTTTAAAAAGTTCATGAATGTATGTGTATCAAATTCATCGTATGTGGGTATGAGCGTGCACCCATTGAACATATGACCACTCGTAGATGGGTGTTATGCGTCTTTGATGCTCAGCCTGCATTTTGTTTTGGGAATTTTAGTTTAGATACCACTTTGAGCCCTTGGAAAGGATGACCAATTTGCAAGTTATAGTCAATCAGCTGAAGTTTGAAAAGAAGATTCATATTTGCAACCCCAAACAGATGGGGCATGTTTTCCTTCATTGATTTTTTCTTCTCTTTTTTTCTTATTTTTTTGGGGGTGGGGGATGGGGGATTGGAGGTTGGGTTGTGGTTGTATGAGCTCTTCAAGTAATGAACACTTGCACATGACTAGTTTGGTTGAGTCCTTACAATACGAGCTCTTGATGTAATTAACACTCATACATTACTAGTTTGGTTGTTATTCTTTCTGTTCCATTGTCCATTCTTGTTTGGGTACCATGATATTCAGCTACCTAATGCTCTTAATGTAGGATAGAGGTAAGGTAGCTCAATAGAATTCAACAAAAATCAAATTATTCTATTTACCTCTGACAAGCGGTTCTTTGGTTTCTTTTGTTTATTACCTAATGCTGTCCACTTTAAGTTGATATTTCCTGTTGGCTGGTCTTGGTTTGTTTTATGATGATACTTATTTTTGTACAGATTGGCCAAGGAACTTACAGTAATGTTTATATGGCTCGTGACCTTGAACATAATAAAACAGTTGCTTTAAAGAAAGTAAGGTTTGATAACCTGGAACCTGAGAGTGTTCGCTTTATGGCAAGGGAAATTCACATTCTGCGTAGGCTTGATCATCCCAATGTAATAAAACTGGAAGGTCTAGTTACATCAAGGATGTCTTGCAGCTTGTACCTTGTCTTTGAGTACATGGAACATGATTTGGCAGGGCTTGCTTCACACCCTGGTCTGAAATTTACAGAAGCACAGGTATTATAGTATTTTTTTTTAAAAAAAATTTCCCCTTCTATAACTGCAATTTGCTATTTGATTCTATGCTTTGTGTCTTGTTTCCCGTAAATGGCCACTGTGATGTAACCATTAAATAAGTTTCCAGACATTAAGATCAGATGATGTTACTTGTTTATATGTTTCAAAATAGAACTTAATGGAAATTTATCTTCTAATATCCAGAAATATTGGGATATTATATTTATTTGTGCTTGTTTAGTTTGGTATTTGTGTTCTGATGTTTAATTATTCTATTTGCAGGTTAAATGTTACATGCAGCAACTTTTACAAGGACTTGATCATTGTCACAGCCATGGTGTTCTGCATCGTGACATAAAGGGTTCCAACCTTCTGATTGACAACAATGGAATCTTGAAGATTGCAGACTTTGGTCTGGCAAGTTTTTTTGATCCTCATCAAAGTCAGCCACTAACAAGCCGTGTTGTAACTCTTTGGTACCGGCCACCAGAGCTTTTACTTGGAGCCACTTTCTATGGAATGGCTGTAGATTTATGGAGTACAGGTTGCATACTTGCTGAATTATATGCTGGCAAGCCTATTATGCCTGGAAGAACGGAGGTATTTGTCTTTTTCTTTTTGGTTTCCCACCAAGCATATAGAGATGATGCCCTTTGTTGCTTGTGATTTAATTGAATCATCATGGTCCGATGTACATATTTATATAATAGGATTAATACACATAATCTACTGCTTAATCTATTTGGCCATTATTAAAGGTCCAAACAATTTATTGGATCAATCATCATATTTGTTAAGAACCTCTATTGCAATTCTGCTTACAAGGAGTGATCACTATGTCACTATTTCAAGGCATGCAGTTTATGGTTGCTAATTGCTGGTAATTTGAAGATCTAATGTTTTGAGTATTTTTTTTGGGGGTCATAAAACTGCAGTGAAATGCAATATTTTTTCTTAATTAAGAGTTGAGCAGAGATGAGTAACAACAGTAGGGCCTGAGACTTTGGTTGCAGTAGGGAGGAATATGTTTCCTTTAAAAAATGTCGTGAATGTGGAAATGTGAGATGGAAAGAGATAATTTCTGTGTCGAGTTGATATTTAATATTCAGTTCTGAAGATATTGGTGGTCACTGGTTATAGAAGGCATCTGATAGTTTTGTATTGTTCTCAAAGACACCCGAATTACCTGAATTCTCATGATCATCATACTGAATCTGAGGTAAATTAGAGGTTACATGGAAAAGACATCCCAGTAATAATTGTGTAGATAATGTACAAACAATCATGTACCTAAAATCTATTCAGCCTTTTCACTTTAAGCGTGCCTTTTTGCTTCTCTTACTTAGAAGTAGCCTAGTTTGAATTTATTACTAAACTCTGCATCCTTTTGCCTTGTAGGTGGAGCAATTGCATAAAATTTTCAAGCTTTGTGGCTCACCTTCCGAGGATTATTGGAGAAAATCTAAGTTGCCTCATGCAACCATTTTTAAGCCCCAGCAACCTTATAGACGATGTGTTGCGGAAACATTTAAAGATTTCCCTGCACCAGCATTAGCATTGATGGAGACTTTACTTTCCATAGATCCTGCTGATCGCGGATCTGCAGCTTATGCTCTCAAAAGTGAGGTATGAAGTTTTAGATAAATGAAGCGATAGAATTTTTTAAATGCTGTTGTATTGTTGATTGTGATTTATCTTGATATTATAATTTTTTATCATAAAGTTACTCTTAACTAGTTAAATTTGGGAAAGTTTCAACCATTTTTTAATGCTATTTTCATGTGGCAATTAGTTATTGTGATTCTTGGTACTGTGGTGCTGTTTACTTTTCTTTTGCTTATTTTTTGGTTTATGTTTTCCAGTTCTTTACGACAAAACCACTTCCTTGTGATCCTGCTAGCTTGCCAAAGTATCCTCCTAGCAAAGAGTTCGATGCAAAAGTGCGGGATGAGGAAGCCAGAAGGTGAACAATTTTTTTTTTTTCATTAAAGTCATAGATATTGGATACATATCCATATAATACAGTTCAATATGTGAGAGATATGGCACAAATACAGAGCAAGGCCTCCCAATCAAATTACAAATTAGAGAAACCCTAAGAACTACCGGAGATTAAAAAGTTTCAGACGGGGGTGGGGAGAGAACAACTTGAGAAGATTTTTAAGGAGAGAGAGAAAGTACAGATCTGTATGTCTTCCTCACTGATCATGACGGGGACTTTTTTTTTTTTTTGATAAGTAAGAGTCTTCTTTGTTCTCATTTATTTTTGAGAGTTTTGGGATTTTTTTTTTTTTGGGGGGGGGGGTTTGGCAAGTGGGTCTTAGTAGGTAAGCTTAGACACCCCCCTCTTTATACCTTTTTATTATTTTGATGAGTTCCTTTTAAATAATTTTTATTATTTATGCATGCATGTTATAACTTTTAAAATCTATTAATAAAAGATCAGCATAATGTATACTTCAAAATATATTCATTACAAATTAATTAATTAATTAGACATCCTTGTTGTCTCATAGATTTGAAGAATTAATGTTGCCATGTATTGTGTATGTATCTTGTATTTGTATTGTGCTTTTAAGGAATTTATTGAAACTTAGGATTGTCTGTGCTTACATCATGTTGAAATTTAGAATTACCTGTTAATTCATTGAACGTTAACCAAATCACATTTTTGCAACTGAGTTGACAACGGTAGTTTGGCTGTTTCTAAGATATATATCGTGATTGTTCCTTTTGTGAACTTCATCACCATAAAAGATGCAGTAATTTAAAATCAATAGCTTGTACGGAGGCAAAAATGTTGCTTGTTGGCTTTGACTGTGTGGAACAGGATTGATTCATGTAATTTGTTGTTTTTAGACAAACCACATTGATGATTATTGCTCCAGTTTCTGAGTTCTATTGGATTTTCAGGCTTCAATCTGTGGTGGATTATTGTGCGTGTTTATATGTGTTCCAATAGCTAATTCACACTCGTGTCAATGCCAAAGTGATAGCTAGTAGAGGTGGTATATGTACTAATAACCTTGTTTTTGTTTACATGGACAGACAAGGAGCAGCAGTAAGCAAGGGCCAGAGACCTGACCTGGAAAGGAGAGGAACAAGAGAGTCTCGAGCCATCCCAGCACCAGATGCCAATGCTGAATTAGTCTTGTCAATGCAGGTAACCTCGTGTTCATTGTAGTTGTTAGTTGCTTGACGAAATGCTCAATTACTCTAAAGACTAATAGAAACTAAAAAGAGAAACACCTCTACTTTTCTTTATGCTTTACATGCACGTATAGTGAATGAATGACATTCTAAATTTAAATTTATTGGAAGAAAGTTTTAGGAATATGTACTTAATAAGATTTTGAAATACGTTTTTAAGTTGTTCATACAAAAAATAACTATTTCCTCTGTTAGCAATGCAGATTCTATGAAAGTGTTTTATAAGAACTTTTTGAGAAAGAATACCTAAAAAAAAAAAAGAACTTTTTGAGAAAGAACGTATTCAAGTTGAGGTGATTGGATATATCTTGTGCCCATATTACATGTGCAGACTTCTAACTAAATTCCTTAAGAAATTGAGTCAAGTGATAATCAGATGTCAATGATAATTTTATCCTGCTCACTGTTCACCCATTTTGATCGAGTTCCATTTATTCATTGGCTGGATGACATCTTTGTGTTCAAGACATTGATTCAGCGTCAGCCTTTTGCTTTGAGCATCATGATCTGCAATATGAGTACCATGATTGTTTTCTGAAGTTACTGTGCGAATTTCAACTTTTGGAAATATTAGACTATTCTTAATCTCTTTCAAATACCTTGTTTGAGTTGTCTAAGCTATATCAATTGTTAGACTATATTCTTAGTCTCTTTGAGTTGTCTAAGCATTCTATGTCAATTGTTCACTATTTCTTTTCTCTTTTCGTTTTAATCAATCATGCCTCTATATTCTATTTTCATATTCTTTTCCTACAGAAAAGACAAGGTCAGTCCAATTCTAAGAGCCGGAGTGAAAAGTTTAACCCTCATCCCGAAGAAGTTGCTTCCGGCTTTCCAATTGATCCACCTAGACCATCACAAACTGTTGAAGGAACTATAGAATCCCAGGAGCATCATCATAAGAGAGCCTCCCATTCAGGGCCACTGGCTCACCGCACTGCATGGGCAAAGGCTGGCAAGAACCTGGATGATGCTGCAAAGATATCAACTGGGGCTGACCTGTCAACGATGTCAGGTTTAGTGGAAGCAAGGAGGATGTCTGAAGATCGCAGACAAAGGTCTAGTTCTTCACAGCCAGAAGTTGCAAAATTTATAGGCAGATTTCCGGGATCCTTCAAGGAGAGCTCAGAATTCTCAATGCAACAAGATCAAAAGCATCACACACAGGGAATTGTAGGTTCCCATAAAAAAGAAGATGCAAAAATCAGCAACAAAGATCCAATTCTGGTAAGTAGTTTTTGTCCCCCATTAATTAAGTATATTTCGTTTTCTTTTAAAGTTTTGCAACTTGTAATAAATTGTCATATATATTTATATACATTACGTATTTATGTATGTACTTCACAAAAAAATGTATGTGTGTGTGTGTATTGAGAAACTTGTGATAAATTATCTTCATAAACTTTTGTTGGTATTACTTGCTAGTTATACAATATATTTGTACCATTGCTTATATATTTCCCCAATTGTAACATTTATTCGTTGTACTCGGTATTCAGACAGATAGAAAGAAAACCTAGTACTTAGTATTCAGTGAGATTATCCACTTCTAAGGACATTTCATTCCAATGGTTTGCAATAGTTAGCTTCCTTAAAGCTAATTTTGCTTTTTAAGCTGTTGTAAAAAGTACTTCCTTTCGAGTAGCCTAGTCTCTTGATTTTTCTTTTCTGAGTGCCTGATACATTATTCTTGTCTGTATTTGTTTGGTTCAGCTCGGTTATGGGTCGAAGGGTCACAAGATACACTACTCTGGTCCACTGCTAGTTCCATCAGGGAACATGGATCAGGTGCTGAAGGACCATGATCGGCAGATCCAAGAAGCCGTTAGACGAGCACGCCTGGACAAGGCAAAGGTCAGAAAAGTTCAGGCGGAAGGGAACCAAATATCGACCAATTCATTATTTGTTTCTGGTCGTTGAATTTTTTGATGCAAACCCATAATGAAGCTGAGCATCATCGGGAGACCAGTGCATACAAATTTGGTTGGTGGATTTCTCGTGTAACACAAGTTGATTATTGTGTAGGGGGGTTTTTTTTTGTATAGGTCCTAGAAGGATGGCTAGTTGCCAGTTTCATCTAAGCTTATATAGCTTATTGAGAAGTCTCTCTCTCTCTCTCTCTCTCTCTCTCTCTCTCAGGGTAATCATCAGGTATATTTTCTTTCCACTATGCAACTGAAATTGTTAAAAGTAAGAGCCATTCTTGTAGATGTTATTTATTCTTATAAGCTGTAGAGTATGTGGAAAATGACACTTTCTTTTGTGGTGAAAAGAGTAGACCGACATTGCATCCTCGACACTAAAGGTACGTACCAAAAGAGTAGTAGACATTGCTTGCCTACCATATTCAGCTACTTTGACGACTGCTTATTTTGTTTTTCATTGCATCACCTAAAACACCCCCTCATACCTTTTTCTCTGTTTCTTCTCCAACTTACATTTTCTGTTTGTTAATTCTGATTTTCATATGCGTTCTAGCTAGGCAATCGTGCACTCTGCAAAAGCAAAGTACACCACATTCGAATGTTGGTTACCTCTGCTCTGCCACACGTTTATTCTCTTCTATGAAAAGATATGCATGGTGGAGATGAAAAAGCCTTTAATTACCCCAGTACAGGATTAACTGTCAATAAAATATGATTATGGCTTCAAGAATAATCTTCCACCGGTATCGACCGTGCCGCTTCAAAACAACATCTAGGCTAGGCTTCTTGAACAGCACAAACGACGGTGATCCCAGCAACCATGTTTTCAGTATTGAATTTGAAATTAATGATAATCATGTTGGCATCGACATGAATTCTCTCACTTATCTGTATGCTTACAAAGCTGGATATTGGCTTTAATAGCGGCAGAAAGAGCAACCATAATATAGTAAGACTAACTGGTCTTTCAAAGATGTCAATTTAAGTAGTGGAGCCATTTATGGAGTGTGGATTGAATACATAAATTCTCAATGGCTCCTGAAAACATGAAAAAGCCCTGGAGAGTGGAGGCCATTGACGAGTAATAATACGTAAGCGTTCGACCTTGATCGTGAAAGAATAAAGACTTGTGCGCTGCCTACATGGACCATGTAATCTTTTTGTATAATGGTGAATAAAGAATTTGAGACTTCAAATTCTTATTAATTTGGGTTTCTTTTTGTTTGCCTGGTTTATTGTATCATAGCGTTTTGTCCTTTTTTTTTTTTTTCCTGAGCAAAATCATTGTGGGGGTAACTAAGGGAATTGGGTGGTTTGGGGGTCCTTTCCACTATCAATACTTATAATAGAAATGGGAAGGAGAGAAAGGGGTATGGATCTCCAAAAATTTGTTGCCATGTTTATTGTAAGAGAGTTGATATAGGACTTGCCTATCTAAGGGCCTATTTAGGATTGTGTTGGGAAATAAAGCTTTTAAAGTCAAAAAGAGCTTTTTAGCAAAAATTTCATTTTTAAGCTTTTTTCAAAAATGCGTTTTCACAATTTTTAGAATAAAAAATCAAAGAAGTACTTTTGAAATTTTTTATCAAATATGCCAGTTTTTTGTTTGGTACAGCTTTCTAAGTGCTAAAAGTACTTTTAAGCTCTCTAACTTAATCTCAAACAAGTCCTAAATAAATTTAGAAAAAAGCCTATTGGACTTGGTTGTGCACTATGAATTGGTTGTTCAATGTACTTTTAAGACTTGAAGAGGGCTCTATGGATGTCAGTAGGGGTGTACAACCGGTTACGGTTATTGAGCAATAACCGCAACCGCAACCAGGACCGGTTGCTAATAACCGGTTTTAATACCGATAACCAGTTTTAATATTATGGATCATAAAAAAAATTATTTTTAATCACTTTTCATCGAGTTTATATATATAAAATAATAATTTAAAAATTAATTATATATATATTTTCTCAAGGCATTTTGAGAAGCTCGGCTTACAAAGGTTCAAGTAGCCTTTTTATAGAAGTAAGGGGTGGAAAAAATTTGTTTATATTCAATGTGGGACAAGTTCATATTTTTTTTTTTTCCTTTCTTTCTCTCCTTTATTTTTTTTCTTTTCTTCCTCCATGCTCCTGTTGAGCTCCCTGCATCTTGAGAGAGAGAGAAAGAAGAAGAGAAAAAAAGAGAAGAGAAGAAAGAAAAGAAGGAGAGAAGAAAAAAAGAAGAAGAAGAATTTGTCATGTTTTAAATATAAACAAACTTTTCTCACACCCTACTTTTATAAAAAAGCTACTTAAGCTTTTGTGTCATAGCTTCTTAAGATGCCTAAGAAAATTATATATATAATTAGTTTTTTAAATTTTTTTTTTATATAATAATTAAATATATAAAAACCGGTTATCCGGTTACTCCGTTAATAACCGGTTTTTCAAAATTAATAACCGCAACTGCAATCGGCCTAACTGGTTGCGGTTATTTTCGGTTTCCCGGTTTTTTGGTTTGTCCCGTTATTCGGTTATTTCTGGTTAATAATCATTCTGTTAGTACACTCCTAGATGTCAGCAATAAATAATTTAGAAGAATGCTTCTTGTATATTTTTTTGGTCCATCTTTCAACTTTTTTTGTTTTAGGCTCAAAAATAAAAAAACAAAACAAAACAAAACAAAACAAAAAGGATTAAAGATGAATAAAAAAGATGTTCAAGAAGCATTTCTCAACGATTTAATCTCTCCATTTTTGTTGTTTGAGTATTTTTTTAGTATGGCTTAGACGATGACGAGCAAGTCTTTCTCCAAAATGATATTGTCAAAGTCCTAGAGGCTAGAGCACTTGCTTCTGTGACGGCCATGAGCATAGCTTTTGTTTCTCCAATCATGGAGTTTGCTGGGGAGTTCATGTGAATCCAAACATGCCATAGTCTTGATAGAATTCAAACATGGCACATCCCACAATCCTATTGTGTATCTTTGGGGATAACGAGTGCGGTTATATTAGCTTGGAAAAGAACTATAATTTGTTCAATGACTGATCTTCTTTTGTACATTGTCATTCATGACCTCAGAGGTTTACGTATTCAAGGGTGGCCTAGATATTTGGGAAACTAATGTGTATTTTCAAGTAGAGGATATGAGTAATAAAGTTAATACCCTACTCTCTATTATATTGACGAGTGAAAATACCTGCACCCTTTTCGATTTGACACCTTATTTATAGTCACCCATTAAAAGTGACAATCGATCCCTCAAACTATGCAACACTTCTAGTTCACTCTGTCGTTATCATTTTTTGGATGGAAAATGTGTCATATGACCTACATGTGACCAATTTTCACTAAAATTGTCTATTATATCCCTACATCATCTAATTTAATTTTTTTTTTTTAAAAAAAAAGTCACACTCAAACCTGTGGCCGGTCAACCTCCATGGCTATGGAAGGACTAGCCACAAAATAGGGAGAGACTCACGGCTAGGTTTTGGGTCACCATGGCCAGTCTATTGGGATTATATATATAAAAACAACCGAAATATCTCAAGAAAAAGCATTTAGAGAACATGGCATGGAATATGCAAATAATAATAATAATAAAAAAATTGCAAGAGATACTCATAAAGGTGTTAAGTAGACTACCGCAAGGAACTTGGAGGCTGATTTGATTCTTTTCTCCAAACTTACAAAACACGACTAGGGTTAGGGTTTTGAGACATCTAAATCTTCACCCTAATATATGATTAAAGGACCAAGAGTGTGGCCTCTTAAGACTGTGCATTTCATGCCTTTCTTGTACCGAAAAGTGAGAGAAGGGGTTCACAAAGACAAGGCTTCGGATCTTCTCCTATTCAAGTGAGAAACTTCTACATAAGCTNCCATATTTGTAGGCACATGTAACCTAGTAGAAATAGGACTAGAAAAAATCCTAACCCCCCTTCTACATACATGGCCACTAGGGTTAGTGATTTTTTATAATTAGGTCAAACTCAATATGTGTAATAATTAGCTTGGGAAAAATTGAAATAAGAAATGAGAGAAATGATGGTGTAAGAAAATTATACATTTCAAGCTCTTCTCCAAGCTTCTCTTTCCTTCTCTCTCTCTCCTCCAAAAGTACTCAAAACCTATTCTACAAACTCTTACTCTTAGACCAAATGAATAGAAGAAAGAAGAAGTGATTTTTCCCTTCACTTTCAGGTATCTTAAATAGACTTTTTTTTTTGTACACTCGTGTTCGAACAGAATATACCTCTGTTCGAATGGCACATGTCAAATGCATTTAATACTCGACGAATCGCTTAGTGCCTCATTGACCTGCACAATTGTTGACACGTGGAGATGTTGTTTCGTTCAAATGGCAGGTTAAATGGTTCAAATGACATATGTGACACGCATTTGTTGAATTGCGCAACATTTCACCTAACTCGCACAATGGTTGACACGTGGATGTGTTGTTCCATTCGAAGGACACATTACACCATTCAAACGCTATCATCCGAGATTTGATCCTAGCTATTCATTTTCTTGTGTGTGCTCCCAACTTACATGTGGTAACCTTCCTCGGTCGAACAGGGTGTTCCAACTCTGAATTTTTTTGAGTTTTTTAAACGTAATCATGAAAATAAAAAGAGAAGGTATAATTTCCTTAGTCCTTAAGTGGGTCCTTAGATTCATGCTCTGTGGGCTATTGGAGATTTTTTTTTTCCTAGCCATAGAGGATAGGAGCCACTACAAGGGCCTAAGGCTCTTTGACACCCCATATCTCATCATTTTCATCCCCTAGATTAATTGCTTCGTTCTCAACGAGCTCAGCTGCTATCATAAACTGTAGGTCTTCGTCTTCCATATCTACTTCTTCTTCATTTGGGAAAACACTATCAATCCCTTTGACACATCATCTGACTATCCTTCTAGCATATCATCTAGTGCTACGTACTATATGCTTGTCATGTCATAACAATCTTCGTTATAATCACATTCTTCCCCCAACCATTCATACGAGGGGCACATTTTTTTTCAATCACCCTTCGGGTCCTAAGGTATTGGTGCCATGTCCTAGGTGTTACGTGCAATACGAGCCATTATGTTGTGTTAGAATATTAGTCTTATGTTTATCTCTTTTGTTATTTTGGTAAGATTAGGTTTATCTCTTTTATCTTGTTTATGAGTCTTATTAATAGGGTATGAATATCTATTTATCTTGGATGAAGATGGACTTATCTTATATTAGTAGTAGTAGAATTTGAGTATCGGTAGAGAGGTTCACTTCATGTGGAATACTCTTCTTTATTGTAATGTGTCTTTAAATACTGCACTATTCATCAATTAAGGAAATGAATCAAGAAAATTATCAAACTTTGTGTTTGTAAGAGTTGAGAGCACCTCTAATTGCTCATAGGAGATCCATGATTTCCCGAAAATCCTACCAATTTATCTTTCTTTTTAAGTTTTCATCCCACGTTACGTATGCACGTAACAAAGGTCCAGGATTCCTAAAAAATCCAACCAATCTATCTTTCTTTTTAAGTTTTCATTAGGGCTGGCAAAACGGGTTGGCGAGTCAGGTTCAGGTCAACCCGCTTGACCCGCCAACCCGTTTAGGTAAACACGAACACGACCCGTTTATTAAACGGGTCGACACGACACGACCCGTTTAATAAACGGGTTTAACACGGCACGACCCGTCAACCCGTTTAGTTGACGAGTCATGCCTTTCGAGTCGGTTACCNCCCTATGTGTAGGCACATGTAACCTAGTAGAAGTAGGACTAGAAAAAATCCTAACCCCCCTTCTACATACACGGCCACTAGGGTTAGTGTTTTTTATAATTAGGTCAAACTCAATATGTGTAATAATTAGCTTGGGAAAAATTGAAATAAGAAATGAGAGAAACGATGGTGTAAGAAAATTATACATTTCAAGCTCTTCTCCAAGCTTCTCTTTCCTTCTCTCTCTCTCCTCCAAAAGTACTCAAAACCTATTCTACAAACTCTTACTCTTAGACCAAATGAATAGAAGAAAGAAGAAGTGATTTTTCCCTTCACTTTCAGGTATCTTAAATAGACTTTTTTTTTTGTACACTCGTGTTCGAACAGAATATACCTCTGTTCAAATGGCACATGTCAAATGCATTTAATACTCGTCGAATCGCTTAGTGCCTCATTGACCTGCACAATTGTTGACACGTGGCGATGTTGTTTCGTTCAAATGGCAGGTTAAATGGTTCAAATGACATATGTGAGACGCATTACGTGTTGAATTGTGCAACATTTCACCTAACTCGCACAATGGTTGACACGTGGATGTGTTGTTCCATTCGAAGGACACATTACACCATTCGAACGCTATCATCCGAGATTTGATCCTAGCTATTCATTTTCTTGTGTGTGCTCCCAACTTACATGTGGTAACCTTCCTCGGTCGAACAAGGTGTTCCAACTCTGAATTTTTCTGAGTTTTTTAAACGTAATCATGAAAATAAAAAGAGAAGGTGTAATTTCCTTAGTCCTTGAGTGGGTCCTCAGATTCATGCTCTGTGGGCTATTGGAGATTTTTTTTTTCCTAGCCATTGAGGATAGGAGCCACTACAAGGGCCTAAGGCTCTTCGACACCCCATATCTCATCATTTTCATCCCCTAGATTAATTGCTTCGTTCTCAACGAGCTCAGCTGCTATCATAAATTGTAGGTCTTCGTCTTCCATATCTACTTCTTCTTCATTTGGGAAAACACTAGCAATCCCTTTGACACATCATCTGACTATCCTTCCAGCATATCATCTAGTGCTACGTACTATACGCTTGTTATGTCATAACAATCTTCGTTATAATCACATTCTTCCCCCAACCATTCATACGAGGGGCACATTTTTTTTCAATCACCCTTCGGGTCCTAAGGTATTGGTGCCATGTCCTAGGTGTTACGTGCAATACGAGCCATTATGTTGTGTTAGAATATTAGTCTTATGTTTATCTCTTTTGTTATTTTGGTAAGATTAGGTTTATCTCTTTTATCTTGTTTATGAGTCTTATTAATAGGGTATGAATATCTATTTATCTTGGATGAAGATGAACTTATCTTATATTAGTAGTAGTAGAGTTTGAGTATCGGTAGAGAGGTTCACTTCATGTGGAATACTCTTCTTTATTGTAATGTGTTTTTAAATACTGCACTATTCATCAATTAAGGAAATGAATCAAGAAAATTATCAAACTTTGTATTTGTAAGAGTTGAGAGCACATCTAATTGCTCATAGGAGGTCCATGATTTTCCGAAAATCCTACCAATTTATCTTTCTTTTTAAGTTTTCATCTCACGTTACGTATGCACGTAACAAAGGTCCAGGATTCCTAAAAAATCCTACCAATCTATCTTTCTTTTTAAGTTTTCATCCCACGTTACATACGCACGTAATAAAGTGGTATCAGAGCCAGGTTCTCATAACCCACAG
>FXXK01000746.1:97361-107592 GCA_900184695.1 Betula pendula | reverse complement strand
CCACAGGTTCAGGTTATGGAGGATCATCTATATCAACGTGTTGACGATATTCTACAAGAATTCGTAACCAATTTATCTTTCTTTTTAAGTTTTCATCCCACGTTACGTATGCATGTAACAAAGGTCCAGGATTCCTAAAAAATCCTACCAATCTATCTTTCTTTTTAAGTTTTCATCCCACGTTACGTACGCACGTAATAAAGTGGTATCAGAGCCAGGTTCTCATAACCCACAGCCACAGGTTCAGGTTATAGAGGATCATCTATATCAATGTGTTGACGACATTCTACAAGAATTCGTAAAAAAATGGGATGAGTTGTTTGCTAGATTCATGAGCTGTTTCGCTGAATATAAAAATGGAATTCAACAACAAATGGTGCTAGCACTGTATTCTGTGCAACAAAAAAAATCAGCCGACCGTAGCCACCACCATGTCAAGCTGCATGACCCTCTCCACCAAAATTATGAAGTAGTGGTTGAAGATGGTGATCACCACAATCACATGCTTACCGACAAAGAGGAAACAACGAAGGATAGAAAAGCCAAAAAAAAGAACCAGACGCAGAAGTTATACTATACGGCGTTACCATCAATAACAAAGCGGAAATCTATGGTGTCGTGTGGCCATGAAGGAGCGCCACGGTGCGTAGCCAACCTGAGAGCCTCATTGTTGTACGTGCCAATGAATGCACATAAAGGTTTGCACGGTTATCACATTGCATTGCCAATTGATAAATCACCTCAAGAATGACCACAACGGTAGCATTTGAAATGTCAAATCCATGGTCCAAGTCCCGTCACCTGTTACATCGATAAATAAATTTTTTAAACCTTGAGGACAAGGTCCATTTAAAGGCAGGTGGAGTGTTACATGCAATGTGAGTCATTATGTTGTATTAGAATACTAATCTTAATATTTATCTCTTTTGTTATTTTGGTAAGATTAGATTTATCTATTTTATCTTGTTTATGAGTCTTATTGATAGGGTATGAACATCTATCTATCTTGGATGAAGATAGACTTATCTTATATTAGTAATAATAGAGTTTGAGTGTCGGTATAGATAGGGCTGTAAACGAGCTGAGCTCGGGCGAGTAGTGGCTGTGCGAGCTCGGCTCGTTCATACTTTACCCGAGCTCGAGCCGAGCTTGAGTCGAGTATCTAAACCCTGGCTCGGCTTGGCTTGCCAAAGATAAAACCTTGTGCGAGATCGAGCTCGAGCTCGCACATTAGCCGAGCCGAGTGCCTTATCGAGCACTTGGCTCGACTCGGCTCGAATAATATAATAAATAAAAATTTTAAATAAATTAAAAAAAATAACAAACTCGGAACGATAGCGTTGAGAGTTGCCACTGCTCCATCACATCTGATTTTGAAAAGAAAAGCAGAAAGAAGAGAAAGAAGATGAGGAGGGAGAAGATGTAACTTCAAATCTCTCTCACGGCCATGGACTTTCGCTCGTTTTCGAAAGCCTTGATAGCCTTTACCTCTGCTCTTTGTTTCTTCTTCGTAGATTGACAAGTGAATATGGGTGTTTCTAAATTCTAACGCATAGACGAGAGAGCCTTTGCCTTAGGATTTCTGTGAGTTAGCAAATAGCAAGGCTGTAAAGAAACAAGATGTGAAAGGAGAAATTGGAGAAGAGAGAGCGTTAGAGTGGTAGAGGCTCGAGATGTCAGTAAAGGTGGTGTAGAAAATCTCGAGGAAGCATGTGCGACGTGGTGNCTAAATTCTAACGCATAGACGAGAGAGCCTTTGCCTTAGGATTTCTGTGAGTTAGCAAATAGCAAGGCTGTAAAGAAACAAGTTGTGAAAGGAGAAAATGGAGAAGAGAGAGCGTTAGAGTGGTAGAGGCTCGAGATGTTAGTAAAGGTGGTGTAGAAAATCTCGAGGAAGCATGTGCGACGTGGTGAAATCAGAAGGAATGGCGTTGGTTTCAGTCATCTTGCGTATGATGGGGAGCTTGCCATGTCAAAAGCCTAGCTTGTGTGAAGTAAGGGTCTCTATTACAATAAAAAAGAAAAGAAAAGGTGGATTGGATTGTTACATATTTTGAGGGTAAGCAGTGTTAGAGGCACGTGCTTTGGGTCAGTAGTGTTTGTGAGTTAATTTGTATTTAAGAGTTGTTTTTAACTTTTTGGGTTTAGTTTTTGACATTTTTTGTATTCAGACGTGATTAAAAATACTTGAAAAGTTACAATAAAATGTTGCTCAGAAAAAGGAAAAAAGTTAGTATAAAATATTATAAAAACAAATGGAGTTTGGATATTGGCAAGACAAAATTATTAAAAAAAATAAAGGCAAAAAGAAAGAAATTGTGAGGGAAGGCATTGAATATAGAGTCGATTCTTGAATAGATATTTTTTGTGTTTCAAAATTTCTTAATGGCTAATTATAACATCTATTCTTGAGGATATATATATATATTTTGACAGTTTATTAGCATGAATATAATATTCATTGATTATTCTTACTTAATAAATAATATAATATATAAATTATTTTTATTATTATTATTATTATATATATATAATATAAACATATATGTACATAGTAAATATATATGAGTTGAGTTAATAATTGAGTTGAACCTTGTACGAGCATGTTTACGAACGTTAATCGAGTTGAGCCGAGTTTTATACGAGTTTTTGTATCGTTTAATAATCGAGCTTATTTTTATGTTTGTGAACGGCCCATTTAATAATCAAGTCGAGTTCGAGTCGAGCTTAACTGAGCCGAGTCCGAGCGAGCTCGCGAGTAGCTTTGTTAATTTACAGCCCTAGGTATAGAGGTTCACTTCACGTGGAATACTCTTCTTTATTGTAATGTATCTTTAAATACTGCACTATTCGTCAATTAAGGAAATGAATCAAGAAAATTATCAAACTTTGTGTTTGTAAGAGTTGAAAGCACCTCTAATTGTTCATAGGAGGTCCAGGATTCATCGAAAATCCGCTCAATCTATCTTTCTTTTTAAGTTTTCATCTTACGTTACGTACGCACGTAACACTAGGTCTCTTGAAAGAAGATGAGACCAACACAATTGATACCTCATACTCAATAAACCTATTATACTTCTTCATGCACATGCTCACAGATATTGTATGTATTAAAATAAATACCATGAAAGGGACATCAAACCTCAAACAACCACAGATATCTGATGCATATTCTTGCCATAATTCCCACGAGGCCTCATTGATACCGTGATTACGCCACAATACCTTAACTAGAGGAATTTTCTTTGTGTGTAATTCTTATTCCTTTTGATCTAGAACCTCCATTGGTACCTCCTCATTGAGAAAATTCCATGAATTTATAGTGGCTCGTAGTGAACAATATAAGTAGGATCGGTTATGTACTTTTACAACATCGACACATGGAATACGTTATGAACTTCTACAAAGTATAGAGGTAAGGCACTTTTGTACGCTACAAGGGCGATCCTTTCGACCATGTCGAATGGCCTAACAAAACGGGTCTTAGCTTCTTCTTTTTTTTCTTCTCGAATTTTTTCACACCTTTTATTGGTGATACTTTTAGGAATGCCCTGTCCTCAACTTCAAATGCCAACTCTCTGTGTCGTTTTTCTAAATAGCTCTTCTGTCAGCTCCAAGCAACTATCATTCTTTGTTTGATGAGGGAGACCTTTTCCCTAGTGTTTTCCACTAAGTCTAGTCTCAATAGCTGTCCCTCACCTACCCAATCCCAATATAAGGAAAAACGACACTTGCACCTATGCAATGCCTTTTATGGCACCATCCCCATAGTTGCGTGAAAGCTATTATTTTAGGTGAACTTAATCAATGATAGGTATTGGATCTAACTTTCCTTAAAGTTGAGCACGTGAATCCATAACTTTTCCTTCAATATCTGGATGGTCATTTCACCAGTCTGTGGATGATAAGTTGTACTAAATTTCAACTTTATCCCCATAGCTTTCTACAGAGCTATCCAAAACCTTGATGTAAAGCAGAGATCCTAATCTAAGACAATGACAGCTAGTACTCCAGCAATCTGACAATGTCATTAGTGTACCAACCCTCCAGCTTCTACATGGACTCTGTAACCTTAATTGAGATGAAATATGCACTTTTCATCAATATGTCTATTACTACCCATATTGCATCATGTCCTATTGGTGCTCTAAGTAAGCCCACTATGAAGTCCATTGCGACTTCTTCCCACTTCTACTTTGCCATGAAGGGTGGCTAAAGGGGTCCTATTGGTCATTGATGTTTCGCCTTTACTTGTTGACAAGTAGAGTATTGTTCCAAGAATTTGGTGACCTCTCACTTCATGTTGCTCCAACAAAAATATTATCTTAGTTTTCGGTACATTTTAGTACTCCTTGGGTTTACTGTGTAGAGAGAACGATTAGTTTCTTCAACCTTTCATCACCACATCATCGCGTACATATATTCGCTCCCAAAACCTCAAAATCCATCCCTCTAAACATGACAAGCCGGACGCAATTCCCACTTTGGACTTGGCCTTGAGCTTAATACACTTTAGATAATTTTCCTGTGCCACTTATTCCTTTCTATCATAGTTGGCAGATCACCATGGTGGTCAAAAGAGTTACTTTTATGAATGACCTTAAATCCAATGGTTGTTATTTGTGACCAATGCACCATTATTCGAATGTGGTCATGGTTACGGTTTTGTTAGTAGCATGGGTTACTTGAGGTCGGATTCGGTCGGGCTACTAGTATAAGGCGGTATGTTTGTGCAATATTCAGGACACTAGTATTGTACTGGATGTTTTCTCAAGAACGCGCAAACCTGAGCAGTAAGGGGTTAAGGGCCCGAATAGACCATACAAAGGAAAGCTATGATTATTGCTTATATTTGTATTGTACATGATTTTGTGTATTAAAATCTTAGCGACTTATAATCAAAATTATACCACCACTTTGCAAAATAAACTAAACCTCTATGTGGCATAATAGTGGAAATAACGTACATTATTTATGAAAATTCATATCTACCGATTAAAATATACATTGTACCAAAAGCTTATTTCATAAGACAGTTTCATAAGGTTTTGCTTACTAAGTTTTAAGACTTACATAGTTACCAATTTTACCTGTGAAACATCCTGGTGTTTTATGGATTAACAAGTTGCCAGGTAAAGTGAGAAATTTACTAGGATGAAGATGCAAAGCGAATGGCTCGCATTGTCAGGTTTGATTAATTAGTAATTGATCGATAATGTGTTAGTAAAGTCTGTTGGACGTTCTTAGTTTGTTATTGATGATAGATGATGTTATTAAAGATTTATTGATAAATAATTAAGATCAACGATCTCCATTTTTTTTTCTGCCATTTACTCGGATAATTAGTGATGTATAGTGAATTTAGTTAATTACTAGCTAACTGTTTTGAATATACTACGGGTAATACCCCAAGTTAGTCAAATTAATTGGCTTAACTCTGGAGAGTTATAGTGATTTTCGAGCCGATACTTTATATACTCTCTCTTTCGAGTGAGTATAGATATCTTTGAATTGTAATCCTTGTGGTTTAAGGATAGAAGACAAAACATCAAGTTAATTACCACTTAATTAATTTTGTGGGGCATTACAAGTGGTGCCCACATAACTTCTCAATTGAGTAGCTCCTCTGCTCATTTTAATTACCTTGGTGCAGAATCTGTCCCACAGCCTCGACTAGCTATTGAGATGCTGCTTGTACTTGTGTGGCATTTAAGAACTCCATGTTATTTGGAACATGGTCCTCATTGTTTAAACATGTTTCATCGAACCCATCATTTTCTAAATGATCATAACCTATGCTTTTGTATAGATTGTAATGACCTAGGCAAAGACGCTAGCCACATCTACGCTATCACAAAAAAATGACTAGTCAATTTTGAAGCTTCCCTAGAATCACTTATAAAGTCCAGTTTCATATAGTAATTAGACAATGTGAGACTTAGTACTTATGATTCTCTCTATAAACCACTCACTCTATGTGGGCTATTTCTCATTTTTCCAATATAGGACCAGAGTGTTACATAGATATACTCTCATACTCTAATCCTAACAAAACATCATTTCCTATGGATCTTTAGAGCTGATTTGCTTTAATACCACATTGTAATGCCCACCTTAATAAATGCATTATTAGGCATTATACACGTGAAGCTACTACTACTATTACTTCATACATTTAATGCAGCGAAATTTACCATATATATTTTTTTGAAACTACAAACTCATGTTATAAAGACTAGAGTACTAACTAAAAGATAACTTCATTAATTAATAAACATGTTCTGATAACATATACTATCATTGTTACCTTATACTATACATTATCAAAATTGTATACCTACACAATGCCTAAGCCTGACTTGTCCTTCACAAAATAGCGTGAATCTCAAAACTAAATCTCAAATGCTGGACCTTCCTCAAATCCAAAGGATAATAGTCCAAGTGACTATTGGGCTCCTCCTCGCCTTCTGCTATTAAAATTGTAGCGCCAAAGAAAATATATCACAAAAAAAATGTTAAAATGGTGATTAAATACATAAAATACCCTTATAGAGTACTTAAATATGAGCTATGTGAATGCTCAAGAGAGATAGGACAAAATGGATCAAGAAACGAGGTCAAAACAGAGAATTAGGGTTTTTATGAATACTGCTTGATCAACCTAAGGATAAGCTCAGTCAATTGAAAGAAGGTGACATATAGCAAAAGCCACTTGAAACGTGGCAAAAAGATATTTTTGGGACCCTAGTTGACCATGACACCTGTCCATCAATCGAGATCAGGCTAGGTTAAACTTATCCAAACTTGATTTGACTAGGACACATGGAAAGCTGAGATCGAGTGACATCTTAAAAGCTTAGTCGACCAAGCTCAGAATCCCGATTGACCTACCATTATAACAAGTCAAGATTTTCTATTAATATGGTTGAGTTTTCAGTTGAAAAATTCACTTTTAAATACCTTTCTTTCTCTATAGAATCTCTAAAATACTTGTGTGAGTTGTGAGGGAAGGGTTCTCGAGTAGCGAAGCCCTGTAGTAGTGGATTTCGATGTAGAAGTACCAAAGTTTTTGTGAAAGTTGAGTTTTTGAGGTATAAAGTTTAAAGTCTAGTTTTTATTCTCATCAAAGTTGTTAGAACACGTCGTTGTAATGCCTATATAAAGTATACGTGGATGAACAACATTATTATAGCGCACTTGTAATGCTAGTATAGAAATATACGCGATAATGTAATATCGTTATAGTGTCATAGTAATGCCCATATAAATTCATCTATGGATATGCTGCATTCATTAAAGCGTTATTATGATGCTTGTGTGATGTTGTATATTAATTATTATGTATATATAGTTACACTACAGGAATACTGGCAATATTGTAATTACCACGTAATTGGTTGTATTATTGTACTTAATTTTGATAAAAATGAGTTTTTATAGTTATTTTTGTAAAATTATATAAAAAGGGGCAAGGATGCATTTTGGTTACGCATGTAAATATGTCGTTGTGGTGCCCAAATATTATTAGGATAAAATCAAAGCATAAAAATGAAATTCTTACAAACTAAGGTTTTTATCATAGATCTAAAAGTTTGACACTTTTTAACGTTTTCAAGAGGTCGAAAAAGAAGGTTTCGAGACAGTATCTCAAAAATTGGGTTAGATCTTGTGTACAAATTATCATCTTATCGACTGGACCATATGGTCAAGTTTATATAAATTGCTATGCATATGCCACAAAAATCTCTTTTCAATATTCTCCATACAACAGTTCATTAGTGGCCATGTCATACAAATTATATATCTTTATTTGATTTTCATATATGTAAATCATGTAGTTCAATGTTATAAAAGTTGATACATTGCATTTCAAAACTTTAGGGCTCACAACATAGAGATCATAAAACAATTCATGGTTGTAAGAATATTTAAATTTATTATTTATAAAAAATATACATGCCTGCAAAATTTATCACTTTAAGATTCATGTGCATTTACTTACCTTGCGCGTAAATTTCCCGTCAAAATGTCATTTGTTACCTCAGCTCATTTGTTTGTAAATGTGATCTCTATAATTATTTAGGTCTCCAAAATGTAAACCTCAACCTAATGCTTAAAATCCTAAAATTATGTACTCTACCCTAACATGTCCGAACAACGTTTGAACGATTAATCAAACGGGTGTCCTCGTTAGAATAGGGTTTGCACATGTCTACTCACCTTGTTCAAACATATGTATCCCACGTTCGAACAACAACAACATAAATGATGTTTTCTGAATTTTTCCTTAAACCAAGTTTCCATTTTTCAACTCCAAAACACTCTAGAACATCAAAGATATCTCATTTTCTTTTTCCAACATCTCATGCACATCTAAAGTCGCTATCTTTACATTTTAAACCTAAAGATTGTGCCTTTCCTTCTATCTCTTCCATTTCTTTTAAAATGTATGCTTCACACCTTTTTTTAAAACTCATGCTCCACACCACACATACAACCTATCCATCACGTTTTTCACCATCTACAAACTTATTATATACCTGCATAACATAAAGACTCAAGCTTTCTTAAGAAAGCTCAAGTCTTTCTATGAACCTCTATTCTAGTCTCTCAGCACCCAACCCAAAACATCACAAAATGTCCTAACAACACACACTCACACACATGATTATAAAAATAACACATTTACAAGCATATGCAATATCAAACCTCATGCAATCAAAAGGAAAGCTTAGAGATCTTATCCTTGTAACCTTGGAGTCCTCCTCCAAACTAGCTAGGAAGCTCATTACTTTTCCCTATTTTCTCTTTTCTCTTCTCTCTCTCTCTCTCAAGGTTCCTGGACGAATGGGGAATAAAGGCTGAAGGTTGGCTAGGGTTTTTAAGCCTTAAACTCTGTTGTTTTATCGTTTGGACGTATCTAATTCGCATGTTGGACGTTCTCATTGATCGGCTTGTGTCCCATTGGAATGGTAGTTTCAAATTTTTTAAAATGTGGCATCCTACATGGGGGGTTCTTAAATTGTGTTCAAATGGGTTGTTGTTTGAACGAGTTGCATCGTCCAAATGCGGCTCGGGTCGTTTGAACGCAACACATGATCCAAAACTCCTAAGCGTTTTGAGCTATATTTTCCTTTATTTTCATAACCATTAGTCTAATCCTCATCTTATTATTACCCCTATATATTATTACTATCCTAAATTCTATTTCGTTTTATTATTACATTTTTATTTTAAATATGAGGTTTGCTATGTATCTGGGTAGGGTATTACAAAATATGTCCAACTTAAAATCCTATCAACCACTATTATAGTGTGCTTAAGTGGAACATGAAGGTTTGTGATGGGTGATGTTACTATAACAGTGTGCACCTTCGCACACATCATATTCTCCCATAAATTCTCTTGGGAAATTTATGTTCATGGTGAACAAAAACAACCTTCTCTAAGGGTTATATCTTTTCAAAGGATACAAGTCTTGGAGGAGTTTCATCTATTAGGAAGGGGCACCATTGCAACAATAAAAGGGTGCAGTCGTATAGGGTTTGATCTATCATTTATCTCTCTCTCTCTCTTAACAGTACTCTCCCATGTGATAAACACTAACAAAAAAATTAACACCATTTTTATCAAGATCCTTCATAGTTTAGTCAATACAAAGAAGTCGAGTTTTGTCAAGTTGAGCAAAGTTGTAAATCCCAAATGGGTTTAATGATGATCGATAATTACTTACGGGCAATTTTTCTTCAAACTTGGTTGAAATAATTGCTTTCGACCCAATTTATTAAACTGACATATGTCTAGGGTTGTAATAAAGCTGAGCCGAGTATTGAATGTTCAAGCTCTGTTCGTTTAATTTTTTTTTCTAATGCGAGCCGAGCTCGAGCTTTTTAACAAATGAGATAATTTGTTCAAGCTCTATTCGTTTATTTTTCGAGCGAGTTCGAGCTTGTTTACGAGCTACTCAATTAATTTAATCATTCCATATATAAAGTAAATGTCGTGATTGTTTAATTTTTTTTTTAAAAAAATAATACTAATTATTTGTTATTTAATTATAGTTAAAATTTATTGTTTGAGTAATTAGATAAATTAACTCAAATTTTAAATAATCTAGTCTTAATTTTATATGTTTATCTTATAATAAATATATATATTCATATATACATACATACACATATATTAATATACAGACCCACAATTACAATACTTTAACTTATAACTATTACAT
>FXXK01000746.1:68625-96777 GCA_900184695.1 Betula pendula | reverse complement strand
ATCGCGTATAATGTTGGATCCCACGTGTTGATTGGTGTAGATTAATATATTTTAATTGAACTTTTTCTGGGTTTTTAACCACTAAAAAAATGGGTTATTGACCTAATCAAATGTTTCTTCTTTGGGAAAGCAAGTTCATCGTTTTCGCCCAGGTCTCATAATCTTTTTACTAATTTACCAAGACCCATTAAATATTTTTGAAATTTTCATGTCATGGCCCACAAGTTTTTTTAAATTTTGCTACCCTGCCTCTTTTCCCAATATTTTTTTTTTTCATGTTCTCTGAGGACATGGTTGAGCCACGTATATAGTTGGAATAAAGCGGGAAGATAATGAAGGTGATCACAAACATTGGCCTCACAGGTTTCGGAGAAGGCAATAAAGTAGTAATATATGATAAACCCGCGTCACCCAATAGGGATGCAAAGAATAAGCCCTTGAAGTTATAGCAAAATTGATATTTTTTTTTTTTATTCACAAACGGTCTGTGTTTTT
Organism: Betula pendula; assembly: GCA_900184695.1. Classification (NCBI taxonomy): domain Eukaryota; kingdom Viridiplantae; phylum Streptophyta; class Magnoliopsida; order Fagales; family Betulaceae; genus Betula; species Betula pendula. The sequence goes on along the minus strand of FXXK01000746.1, from coordinate 96,282 downwards.
TGTGGGGAGATTTTGTTTTGTTTTTTTGTGAAGAAGAAAAGTGTAGGGAATTTTATGAGGCTGTGGCGCTTGCATGTGGTGTGAAAGTACTGCAACTAAAGTTTTGTTGTGTGGTTCTGTTTCTCGGGGTGGCCTAGCTGAAACAGGAGATCCTCTCATGGTGGTACTGGCACCTCTCTCTCTCTCTCTCTCTCTCTAACGGTGTATGTACTGATGGTGTTGGGTTTTCTTTATTTTCTAAAAATTTCTTTGATTTTTCTTTGATGTGGGGGCATGTTGTTGTTTTTTTTTTTTTTGAGATAAGGGTGCATGTAGTGTTGTTTGTGCTAAAGAATTGAATTATATATATGTGGATGTGAATGTTTATTAAATAATGGGTATTGAAAATTGTTTTTACTTTTTAAGAATTGATTGAATATTATTTATCAATTGTGTTGGTGGTGAAGGTGCATCTGTTGTTGGCTTATGATAAAATGCGTATACCTAGTACACTATTTTTGTGCCCCGCAGGATATTCCTCAGTGTATTTGTCAAGCTGAGGTGTTGATCTTGATGAAAAGTTAGGTTTCTTTTATATGCTTGGACCCCTAAAAAGAGTTTTTGATTCAAAATGGTAATGGTGGAAGTGAGAGATTTTAATAGAAGTCGGAGAATTCCTCCTTTTCTTGGATGTGTATGTTCTGGTCTTCATGCTGCTCTAGGTGGATAGTAATGGAGGGTTCATCTGAGTCTGCTTGGCAGAAGTCTTACAGTGGATGTACTGATGGCTGTTGCGTTTTCTTTATTTTCTAGAAATCTCTTTGATAGGTATATGGTGGGTGCATGCAGTGTTGCTTGTGTTGTTTGTGCTTAAGAATTGAATATATATGTCAATGTGAATGCATATCGAATAATGGGTATTGTAAATTGTTTTTACTTCTTAAGAATTGATTGAATATTCTTTATTAATTGTGTTGGTGGTGAAGGTGCATCTGTTGTTGGCTTTGCTGAAATCCGTATACTGAAGTACAGTATTTTTGTGCCCGGCAGGATATTTCTCATTGTATTTGTCAAGCTGAGGTGTTGATCTTGATGAAAAGTTAGGTTTCTTTTATATGCTTGGACCCCTAAAATGAGTTTCTGATTCAAAATGGTAATGGTGGAAGTGAGAGACTGTAATAGAAGTCGGAGAATTCCTCCATTTCTTGGATGTGTATGTTCTGGTCTTCATGCAGCTTCTAGCGTGGATGTAATGGTGAAGGGTTCATCTGAATCTGCTTGGCAGAAGTCTTACAGTGTACGTACTGACAACTGTTAGGTTTCTTTTTTTCTTTTTTTTTTTTTACTAAAAATCTCTTTGGTTTTTCTCTATAGGGATTATGGTGGGTGCATGTAGTGTTGTTTGTGCTTAAGAATTGAATATTATGTGGATGTGAATGTATATCAAAAATGGGTATTGTAAATGTTTTTACTTATGAATTGATTGAATATTCTTTATTAATTGTGTTGGTGGTGAAGGTGCATCTGTTGTTGGCTTTGCTGAAATCTGTATACTGAAGTACAGTATTTTTGTGCCCGGCAGGATATTTCTCATTGTATTTGTCAAGCTGAGGTGTTGATCTTAATGAAAAGTTAGGTTTCTTTTATATGCTGGACCCCTTAAAATGAGTTTCTGATTCAAAATGGTAATGGTGGGAAGTGAGAGACTGTAATACAAGTTGGAGAATTCCTCCATTTCTGGATGTGTATGTTCTGGTCTTCATGCAGCTCTAGGTGGATAGTAATGGAGGGTTCATCTGAGTCTGCTTGGCAGAAGTCTTACAGTGTACGTCACTGATGGCTGTCGGTTTTCTTTATTTTCTAAAAAATCTCTTTGATTTTGTTTGATAGGTATATGGTGGGGTGCATGTAGTGTTGTTTGTGCTTAAGAATTGAAAATATATATGTAAAATGAATGTATATCAAATAATGGTATTGTAATTGTTTTTTACTTCTTAAGAACTGATTGAATATTCTTATTAATTGTGTTGGTGGTGAAGGTGCATCTGTTGTTGGCTTTTGCTGAAACCCGTATACTGAAGTAACAGTATTTTTGTGCCTGTCAGGATATTTTCTCATTGTATTTGTCAAGCTGAAGTGTTGATCTTGATGAAAAGTTAGGTTTTTTTATATGCTTGGACCCCTAAAATGAGTTTTGATTCAAAATGGTAATGGTGGAAGTGAGAGACTGTAATCGAAGTCGGAGAATTCCTCCATTTCTTGGATGTGTATGTTCTGGTCTTCATGCAGCTCATAGGTGGATAGTAATGGAGGGTTCATTCGAGTCTGCTTGGCAAGAACGTCTTGATTTTCAGGGGATTGAATAGTTCTGGACTCTCAGACAGGAACCGGAGGCTTCTTCGAGTGAACAGACTTGGCTTGTCAGGTGATGCATCACATGATTATGTGTTTAGAAAGGAGAGAGGTAGGGTCGTGTTGGCTCACACTGATCATATCAAAGACCAGGGTGGTTTGTCTGGAGTTTTTGGGGATGAGGTAGCAGTTGACCCTTTTGTCTGTGCCATAGAATGGGGTGATGTTAGCTTGAGGGAGTGGTTGGACAAACCAGATCGATCTGTTGATGTCTTTGAATGCTTGCACATATTTAGGCAAATTGTGGAGATTGTTAATGTAGCACATTCCCAAGGAATTGTTGTTCATAATGTGCGGCCTTCCTGCTTTGTGATGTCCTCTTTCAACCATGTCTCCTTCATTGAGTCTGCATCTTGTTCAGATTCTGGTTCTGATTCTTTGGAGGATGGATCAAATAGCCAAAATGTGGAGGTTAAGAATTCATCCTCCTCCTTTCCTCATGGTGCAAATCAACAAAGAAGTAGCTTAGGAAGTGAAGATTTTCAGTCCGTGACAACACCAACTAATGCTTTATCAGACACTACTTGCATGCAGTCAAGCTCAGTCTATACAGCACGTGTAGCATTAATGGAAGAGACTGAAGAAAATAAAGACAAAGATAGGGGGAAAGTTGAAGAAGTAGAAGAAAAGAAGCAACCATTTCCAATGAAACAGATATTGCTCATGGAGAACAATTGGTACACTACGCCTGAGGAGGTTGCCGGTTCTCCAAGTTCTTGTGCTTCAGACATTTATAGGTTGGGGGTTCTTCTCTTTGAGGTTCGTAAAGAAATTCTCAAACTCTATTAAATGTTCAAAATTTGAAATAGGATTTTCTGCTTTGTTTCATTTATATTTCATAATTAAAAGTGAGATTTCAATTGAAGTGATACAGCTCTTTTATGTTCCTTTTTCTTCTATGCACTGATGTGATAGTTCTAATTTCGGCAGTTATTTTGTCCATTAAGCTCTAGAGAAGAAAAAAGCAGAACTATGTCTAGTCTGAGACATCGAGTTCTTCCTCCTCAACTGTTACTGAAGTGGCCAAAAGAAGCTTCATTTTGCTTATGGTTACTGCACCCTGAGCCAAGTAGTCGGCCAAAAATGGGGTAATTTCTTCTAACAAAATGCATTTTACATATCCATGACTTTTTTTTTTTTTAATGTTTCCAATGCTTTAATTTTTTTTTTGACATGCTGAAAAAAGTAGATACTGGAAGAAGACGTTTCGAATTAGAGAAGGTCACTGGGGATAGAACAAAATCAGTTTATAATCTACATGATGCGTAATCATATAATAAAAATGAAATGTCTAATGCAATTATGTTTACAGAAATGTAGTTGGAGTTGGAATTTTTTTTTTTAACATGAAACTGTCAGTTTTATTTTATTTTTTGATAAGTAAACTATGGAGTTTTATAACAGTAAAAATCAATTTATGCTTTCATGGTGGGGGAATAGGCTATAGATTGGGGAACTTGGGGAAGATAATTCCAGAGTAAAGTTTCAAAAAGAAGTTATGGGACAGTTTGCTAGTAAATTTTACTAGATGAAGCTATGTTGGATTGCATTTGGGTGAATAATTCACCATTTTGAGGAATATCTTGATTGACTTTAGATTAAATAATTGTCTATCCTTTTTAGAATATCAACTATCCATCAATTTCCTTACATTAAGGGGAGAATGTCAGCAAATTGAAATCCTTGTGAACATAGTCTGAAAGAATGTAATCAACATTCACATACATTTTATTCATATATTTATATTTCAACTTTTTAAACTCCTCTTTTTTGTCAGTGGTTTATTACGCTCGCTTTATCAGTTTCTTTCCTTGAAAAAGTAATCAATGAGAGAATGTAAGTCTATGCGGTCTTCATTTATATTTATGTTGCATTTCAGAAATCCCACACTAACTTCCCAAGTATTCTATAGCTTATTTAGCTCCATTAGCGATTAGCTTTAATAACTTTCTTGTAGTTTTTTCTTTCCCTAATCAATCGTGACTCTTATATGCTTCCTGTGTACTAGGGTTGCGCTTTGCGCTGTTATTGATAATTTACTTGCTTATAAAAAAAAAAAAAAAAATCCCAAGTATTCTGTATATGATCTGCCATCATTGACTTATTGCCATGGAATCATTAATGGGTAAGAAGAATGAAGCTGACATATAAATGCATCTTTTACTGGTAATTGAACTTTACGAGATAAAAGTTTCATAGTCGTACTTTTTATTCCATGTGTAACAGCGAGTTGTTCCAGAGTGAGTTCCTTAATGAACCAAGAGATGATTTAGAAGAACGTGAAGCGGCAATTGAGCTTAGAGAAAGAGTAGAGGAGCAAGAGTTGTTGCTGGAATTCCTTTTGCTTATACAACAAAGAAAACAGGAAACTGTTGATAAGTTGCAAGATTCCATTTCTTTTTTGTGTACTGATGTGGAAGAAGTTATGAAGCAGAAAACAATTCTTAAGAAAAAGGGTGGCTCATGCCCAGATCTGGGGAAGGATGATCGTTTAGTTTCAAGTCTTCCATCAATGAATCTTGTTGACAGTGATGATTCTGCTAGCTCGGGGTCTAAAAAACGATTTAGATCAGGACTGCAGATTCAGAACATAGAGGAATATGATGATAATCTAGTTAATGGTCAGAAGTCGGATACACTTGGTGAGAATAATGGAAGCTTTCTTTCAAAAAGTTCTCGGTTAATGAAGAACTTTAAGAAACTGGAGTCTGCATACTTTTTGACAAGATGCAGGCCGATCAAGTCCTCAGGGAAACCATTGAGCAGACATTCACCAATAAGTAGTGATGGTAAGGAGTCTATTGTTGTAACTGAAAGAAGTTCCGTTAATAATTTGGCATCGAAAGAGCTGCATAATGAGGGTAGACAAAGTGGTTGGATAAATCCATTCCTTGAAGGTTTGTGCAAGTATCTATCTTTCAGTAAGTTAAAAGTTAAGGCAGACTTGAAGCAAGGGGATCTGTTAAATTCTTCAAATCTCGTATGCTGTCTCAGTTTTGATCGTGATGGAGAGTTTTTTGCTACGGCTGGTGTAAATAAGAAAATTAAAGTATTTGAATGTGACACAATCATAAATGAAGATCGTGATATACACTATCCTGTGGTTGAAATGGCTAGTAGATCAAAGCTAAGCAGTATATGTTGGAACAGTTATATCAAAAGCCAGATTGCTTCCAGTAACTTTGAAGGTGTTGTACAGGTAGTTATAACCTTACATTCCATTCCATTCTTCAGCTTTCTATTACTTTGTAGTAACTCAGTTGCTATCATGTTCAGGTATGGGATGTGACAAGAAGTCAAGCACTAACGGAAATGCGAGAGCATGAGAGGCGTGTATGGTCCATAGACTTCTCATCAGCAGATCCAACAATGTTGGCCAGTGGGAGCGATGATGGTTCTGTTAAGCTATGGAGTATCAATCAGGCAATTCTATTTTTGCACTTGGTGGATGTCAGCTTTGAAACTAAACGTACTGCAGTCATATCATTGCATGATATGTATATTTACTTCTGGATGTATGCTAAGTTTTTCTCTTACATGGGTTGCTACTGCAGGGAGTCAGTATTGGTACCATCAAAGCAAAGGCAAATGTCTGCTGTGTTCAGTTTCCCTTGGATTCTGGTCGTTCCCTTGCATTTGGTTCAGCAGATCATAGAATTTATTACTATGATCTCCGTAACTTGAAAATTCCTCTGTGCACATTAATTGGACACAATAAGACTGTGAGTTACGTCAAATTTGTAGATACAATGAATATTGTTTCTGCGTCCACGGATAACACTCTGAAGCTTTGGGATTTGTCAATGTGTGCATCTCGTGTTATTGACACTCCGCTCCAATCATTCACAGGACACATAAATGTAAAGGTACATTCACTCATCATACTATATTGGGCAACTACATTCATATGTTGCAAAGTATTGTTCTCTCCACTGAGTTATTTAATTATTTGTAATTATCTTGTTCTTGTTATTATTAAATGGTTAGTTGGTGCAAGCAAGTCTTAAAATAATCAAAGAAGAAAAAAATATTCAGCACTTAGATTAATTAAAAACTTTTGGTCTAGTAAGGTATTGGTTCTATTATACCACCAACTGAAAGATCAAATTTGGTGTCACATACATTAAAATTTTATGCTTATTTACCAACCTTAACACTGAAATTCATGAAAGCTTCAGAGTTCTCCACCAACACTGGCCAACGAAACTTGTGGTTGTACTTCTTGATCATAAATATTTTGAATGAAAGCCTCAAATTAAGCATGGTTATCTAGTGAATGGATATGTTGTTCACCAAAAGAGTGGGACATGTCATATACAAGAAGCATTCGTCCAATGACCCCAAACAACACCTAGAGGTGGTGAAAGGTGTTTTCTAATACTCCCAACCAACAAAAATATAGCAACCACACACAATATCCCCAAAATTAAATAAAGCAGTAAAAAGATTAAACACAACAAATTTGGTGACGAAGTCAAAACTTTTTGAAGAACTCTTTACAAGTAATAGTACTCCGAAGCAGCCAAATCCAAAAAACCAATTCACTATAGCAGATTAAACATACAATCAGTTTATACTTATAAAACCTTTGTAGTAAAATCTAACTTGTACCCAACAAACGACCCATTTGTCTTCTCCCATAGTAGCTCCAAAACTTTGGCTAATCTTATATTTAGTCTCCTATACAACCTGAACTTTGGTGGCTTGAAGGTTTTTGAGAATGTATGTTTTAAAGAAACTCTAAAAGAGGTAAGGAATTGAAAGCATAAGGATGTAATAGGTCACTCTTAGCTCACAAAATAATAACCTCAAGTCTGAAAAATCGTGCACTCTGGTGTTTATATAGACCCTGGGAAAAGACGGTGTTTCTATTCAATTAAAACACTGAAAAGGCAATTTTTTAAGTCAGCTCGTTCGGACGCTACGAGGGTTTCACGGATTTTTCCTGGCGGCATTTGGACGTGGTCCAACCAAGCTTCCAACAAAGCTTCTTTGCCTAACTGCGATCTTCACCTTGTTCAGACGCTCTCCAACTGAGCCTTGCGACCTTGGTGTTCTGCCATCCTCCTTTCTTCATACCAACACTCGTTCAGACGATGTCCAACCAAGGTGGCAACAAAGCAATTTTGTTGCTTCTTTGAAATATGATCGTTCGAACGTGAACTGATTGAGCTCTTCGGGTAGTCATAATTTTGCATTGAACTTCCTCGTTCGATCGAGCTCCAAACTAGTCGTCCAACCAAGCGTCTTTGGAAAGTCTTATTTGAAGACTCTCATTTGGACCTGGTGCGAACAACCATACCAACAGACTATCTCGGCAACCAAATACTTGAACTCTTAAACATTGTCCCATTAGATGTCCATCAACTGAGAATTCCAATCAAGTGCTTCTATTTATTCACCTTTAACAATAGCCAAACCTTCTCCCACAATAGCACCAAAACTCTGGCTAATCTTCTATTTAGTCTCCTATACAACCCAGTACTCTGGTGGCTTGAAGGTTTTTGAAAATGTGGTTTAAAGAAACTCTAAGAGAGGTAAGGAATTGAAAGCATAAGGATGTAGTAGGTCTCTCTTAGCTCCCAAAATAATAACCTCAAGTCTGAAAAATTGTGCACTCTGGTGTTTATATAGACCCTAGGAAAAGACTGTTTCTATTCAATTAAAACACTGAGAAGGCAATTTTTGAAGTCAGCTCGTTCGGACACTGCTAGGGTTTCATGGATTTCTCCTGGGGGCATTCGGACATGGTTCGACTGAGCTTCCAACCAAGCTTCTCTGCCTAACTGCGATCTTCACCTCGTTCATACGCTCTCCAACTGAGCCTCCTTGGTGTTCTGCTAGCTCCTTTCTTAATACCAACACTCGTTCGAATAATGTCCGATTGAGGGTTCAACCAAGCAATTTTGTTGCTTGTTTGAAATATGCTCGTTCGAAAGTGAACTAACCGAGCTCTTCGGGTCGTCATAATTTTTGCATTGAACTTCCTCGATTGATCGAGCTCCAAACAAGTCTTCCAACCAAGCATCTTTGGAAAGTCTTCTTTCAAGACTCATCCAGACCTGTTGTGGACAACCATACTAACCGACTATCTCGGCTACCAAATACTTGAACTCTTAAACATTGTCCCGTTCATACGTCCATCAACCGAGAATTCCAATCTAGTGCTTCTATTTCTTACCTTTTAACAAAAAATTTGAATTCCAGTCTAAGTAGCAAACTTAGCCTATCAAATTTAGATTTACACCAAATTGTTTTGAACACCAAATTAGCCAATATAAAACCTAACAATACCCAAATCTCCCTTCCTGTAAACCTACTTTGGTGGGATTGGCGCTCGGTAATGGCTTATTATTTGGGTCTTGTGTTAATGATGATTTCTAGTTTCAAATGTCAATTAGAGTAAATTGTCATGTTGGTTCTTTTTTCTCTTTTCAATATGAGATCTTTTACTTTACATTTGAGGTCTCATCCTACTCTTATTTTGATAAACATAATATGGTTTGAAGTGTTAGTGGAGATTCCACCATGGAAGATTGCCACTAATTTATCAAGTCTAAATGTGTTCAAGTTCCTTACTTTTTAGGTAGGAACTGGTTGACGAGTCCACTTTCGACAGGATATGTAGCGTGCTCTTCTCATGTTGAGCATGGTTCTCCTGTTTTGTTTAATATTGTGGGGAGAAGATTGCACCTGTAACTACTAATTTCGAAGGATCTGGTCAAGACCTTCATTTGAGACCACATGTAAACAAGTGTGTTAAATGACTGGGAAGTAGATTTATTTGGTCATTTCTTTCTTTCTTTCTTCTTCTTCTTCTCTCTTTTTTTTTTTTTTTTTTTTGAGATCTTATATGCTAGATATAGATTTAATTGGTCAGTTTTTTGAGATCTTATATGAGGTTAGAATCATAGAAGGGGAGGATCTTGCTGTTTTTACTGTGTCAAGGAGCCAATTGTTTGAGATTGTCATTTATTTTGGCTTTTGACAGAGCATAATAATATCTTCTAGCCTTGGAAGCATATTTGGTCTGTTTGTGTTCCCGCAAAACTTTTTTTTTCAATCTGAAAAGCGGCTTTAGAGTGTATCATGGCTGATGATAATCTTCTCAAAAGAAAGTTCTTCCATGTCAACCAGTTTATCAATTTTGAGCAGGATGAGGAAACAGTTATTCATCTTTTTCTCCATTGTTCGGTCACTTGGGACCTTTCAAGTTTTTTGTTTACTATGTTTGAATTGTATTCTTTCGAATGCAGTTCCTGATGGGCTTTCTACTGATGCATTAGTTATATTATCCTTCGTAGACCCTGCTTGCAAGTATTTTGTTTTTTCTTTCCCACACTATTCACTTGGTTGTGATACATAAATTATGGTGAATTTCTTCCATTCTTACGAGTTTCTTATACTTCTGGGGCTAGAATTCTTGAAGGAGGAGGACCATGATGAGAAACTAGATGAAATGGTTGAGAATTTTGAGGGGAGTGTGACAGTTGCATGGAAAGAGTCTAGTTGCTAATTTATTTTGTTCTCCAAATTGTTGCAAATTTACTCGCCCAAAGAAGTATAGGCAAATAGCTTCTCACGTCATTTGCTGATTAATGCAAAGCTATTTTAAGCATGAAATGTACTAGGTGCAACACGTTTTTGGAGCAGGAAGTGTAACCCTCACCTTTAGCCGCCAGCATAAGATACCCAAAGCATTGGCTCAAACATGGTGCAAGTGTAAACCCAGGCAAAGGTGGAGGAGGAACTAGAGTAGAACTCATCCCTTTTGAGTTTTGAGAAGTAATATGTAGTAGGAATCTGAAACAAGTCCTATCCTGTAGTGATCATACTTCCTCCTTGACAATGCCAGCCCTCTCTGGCTTCCTTTGCCTTGCTTCTGACCCACTGGCACAAAATGCATCAAGACATCAATGTCGGCTCTAGAGGGGATGTGAACCCTCCGTCACATAGTGCAATATGGACCTGTTGAGTATTGCTAATGTGGCAAGCCATAGTTGGCTAAAAAATTTGGAATTTGTAGCACTGCATTGTCTTTTAGAGAAGGACATGCACATGTTTGAAGCCCCTCAGCAATTATGAGGCCACTGGACTATTATCCTCTTATATAGTGCCTTGGCTCCTATAGAAGTGGCCTTACGATAAGCACCTTGGCTGTTGTAGTGATGGGCACCTCTTATCATGGATAAATAGTTGTTAATTTTTGTGACTAACATCCCTGTTATTGTTTCTATAAATGTTGTTTGTATTCAAATATGCCCATGGTTGATATAAATTTTTTGCTGATGATTACCTGATATTTGATTCCCTGTTGCAGAACTTTGTGGGTTTGTCAGTTTCTGATGGTTACATTGCTACTGGTTCAGAGACAAATGAGGTACTTCATATATCATATTGGTTATTAATTACGTAAACATCTTTTGGTTTCTATGTCTTTCTTAGGTTCTTCACATTAATGTTGTGACAATGGTAAGCCGTTTCCTTCTCTTTTTGGTCTTGGAAACCAAAGACTTGTTGTTTTCCCTTATTATCATTGCTGGACTCATTCCTAGAAAAATCAGGTGTCCCATGCTTGTTGAAAGAGCTCAAAAGGGTCCATCTTAGATGTTGGAAGCATAACCCAGAAGATAAATTTCCATGCTAGCGTTTTTTTAAAGAAAATCTGTTTTCTTATGTACCTTAAAATGATGGTCTCCAAGAAAAGAGAGTCCACCTCTGACAGTTACCTTGTGCAATTCTTGGAATTACAAGTTAATCTTGTCTCTTGTACACAATTGTCGCTGGTAGTTCATTGGAAAAAGTTGATGATCCAAGATAGAAATTTGTGCTGTTTACTGGTCGTCACAATGATGGAAATCAGATATCAGTTTGGAGTAATATCTTTATTTGAAACTTCTAATGTTTGAACCCAATTTGTGGTGAAAAGGTTACAGTTTGCTGGCTGCAGAACTTACTAGCATCTCCTTTCTCTCTGCACCTGTTATGATGGGAAAAATTAAGTTGTCAATAATGTTTCTTCTTCCATAGTGAAATACCTCGTTGCCTGAGCCACTAGAATCTAGAATAGAACAAGCTCATCCAAGAAAAAGACTCCCTTTTTTTGTTTATTTTGTGTTTAAATTTGCATCAGAGATCTGTAAGTTGGGGCACATAAAAGCGAGGCGGCTATTTCTTTGCAGTAGATGAAGAGGGAGGTGTCTTATTTTTAGAAACATGATATATTTTTTATTGTATTAGATATTGTCACTCTTATCGTCATAGTATGCATGAAAAGTATCTATTATGAAGTTCATCTCTCCGTGATATTAGTTTCCTCTCTCTTCTCTCTGAGAGACGTTCCCTCTCCCTCTCTCTCAGTGGTGGCGCGTTTAGGCATGTGTCGCTAGTTTGATCTCTTGGGTTGGTGTTGCTGAGATCGATAGGCTTTGGGCTCAAGGTGTTCTTCGGCTGGTGTGTTCCTGGGCTATGTTTTGGTCGAAGCAGGTGGAAGAAGCGCTTAGGTTCCCACGATGTAGTGGGTCGTGGAGATAGCCGTGTGGGTGACCGTCTGGGAGCCGTAGTTCTGTGAATGGGGTTGGAGAGCCGCTTCTTCGTAGAGGCCAAAACCTTTGTCTTTTCGGCGGTGGAAAGGATATCGGAGCTGCGGGTGGAGGAAAGACGGAAAGGTTTTTCTGGGACTGTTTGTTTGGGATTGTTGAGCGTCACCGGGTTGATCGCGAAGGTAGAAGAGGTGATTAGGAACCCAGGAGATGAGGAGTTTGTCAAATCTTTCAGGGAAGAATCGAAGGCGATTATTCTTCGGAGAGGAGGGAATAAGGCTTGGCGGTTCTTGGAAGTGGCCGTTTATGCTAAGGGAGGCCGGAGAGGGTTGGTCATGTTTCCTGAGGGCCGTGGAGGGCGGGGTTGGAGTCGGGTATCGGGGGAGCTGAGCAAAGCGCAGGTCTTTCTTGAAGCGCTGTGTGGGTCTCAGTCATCGGACAAGGGGGGTTCGATCGGCGGTTCTGTTGGCGGTAAGGGAGCGGTGAGGCGTTTCGGCGATGGCGCGGCTCCGTCGTTCGCGGAGGTGGTTCGCTTGGCGGGTCTTTCTACGGCTCTGTCGGAGAAACAATTGGCTCCTTCTGTTTCGTCGAGTGATTTGGATCTTCTTCCTTCGGGGACGTCGGAGAAGCAGTTGGAGCTGAGGTCGGCGATCAATTGTTTTGAATTGGAGACGGTGGTCTTCGATTCCTGTGCAGTTGACAGGCCTATAGATCGAGTATGCGGCGCGCGTGGCTCGGTGCGCGATTCTGTCGGATGGCCGGCGGTGGATCTTTTCTTCAGAGATTTGGGCCGGGCTTTTGGGCATTTGAAGAAAGGCTGGCAGGCTTGGGGTTTGGGCTTGAAGCCCATTTTGGGTCCATTAGGTTTTAAAATGCCTAAGCCCTTTAAGGCCTTTAAGCCCTTAAAGTCACGTTCTTTGAGGCTTTCTTTGGATATCCTGGATCCGAGAAAGGGCACTGATGCAGTTCGTGGAGGTCATCGTCGCTCAGCTCGGAGGAGGAAGCCGCTGAAGGTATCGAGGACCCAGCCTCTTGACAGGTCGACTCTGTCGTCGGCTCCGGCGACCGGTTNGCCCTTAAAGTCACGTTCTTTGAGGCTTTCGTTGGATATCCTGGATCCGAGAAAGGGCACTGATGCGGTTCGTGGAGGTCATCGTCGCTCAGCTCGGAGGAGGAAGCCGCTGAAGGTATCGAGGACCCAGCCTCTTGACAGGTCGACTCTGTCGTCGGCTCCGGCGACCGGTTTTGAGACCGCGCAGTTTTCAGATGTGGGTAGTGGGTTGCCGAAGGTTTCTGGAGCGACCCAGGTTTGGGGGGGTGTCTGATTCCTTTTGCTCCTTTGGAGGAGGCAGCGCCGATAGTGAGGAACCTTCCGGCAGCTGGTTCTCCCCAGAAGCCGACCAAGCTTGTCGGCTTCTGCACTTCTACAACCGCAAGCACAAGGTCAAGCGTGCCTCGAAGATGGATATGGGTAAGTTTGCGGGTGACCTGATAAGCATCGCCCCTGGTGCTGTGCCGCTAGTGGGTGGTCAGAGCTCGGTTTTTGGCGGGTCTTCCGGGTTATTCTCGGCTTTTGAGTCCAGTGGATTTACGGGCTCCAAGGAGGTGGTTTCACGGGCTCCAGTGGCTTCACGGGCTCCCGCCGACGAGGCCGGTAATTCCTTGGTTCATTCTTCTCCGGCGGGGCTTTCTCATGCCTCGCCCCTGTGGCGGGGTTTCACGTCGGTCTCCCGAGCCTGGGCAATCTTCTGCTGTCGGTTTCACTTCGGAGGCTGGGCGATCTTCTGGGATATCTTCTGGGAGGAGTAAAGTGCTTAGGGAAGCTTTTGATCTATCATGGAACATCTCAGAGGATGGGGATGAGGTTGAGGATGGGGTCTTGGAGGCTAATGGATACCCTGAGGTTGTGGCTGATGCGTTGGCGATCGCTCCTCTTTTGGGTATCTCGTGTGGGGGAGATGAGAAACGCTTCCTCGATTTGTTGAGCGACATCGAGGAGGGTCATATGCGGGAGGGTGTGTTTGCGGACGAAGGAGGCTCTGTTTTAAAATCAAAGGGTTTGAGGGAACGGAAAAATTTAGAATATTCCCTTAACTTTGATGTTGGAAGTATTGGGTCCGGCCGGGTTAAAAATAGGTCGTGTTTGCGGGTTTAGGGGATATTTGTGGTTGTAGGGGCTTGGGGTTTATTTTCTTTTTTCTGCTTTTCTGTTTAGGTTTCCTCTTGTATATTTCTAGTGTACTTAGGGGCGCCTTACGCTTTTTATAAAATTTCTGCTTACTTATCAAAAAAAAAAAAAAAAAAGATATTGTCACTCTTCTTTCCACTTAGTAGTCCCTGATCTTTACCTTTTAGAATCAAACATTTGTATTGACTACTTTGGTATCATCAAGCTACCTTGTCTGCTCTTGTTGGATTAGCAAAAACCAGATCCTGTTCCGTCTTTTCTTTTATCTTTTTTTCTTTCTTTTTTTGAGGCCATCCCTTCATTAATCCAATACTCTTAGCTTTTTTGTCTAGGTTTTCACTTTTCTGTTCCCAATAGCTGCCGCATTTTCATTTGTGATTGCTGATCTAAAAGTACGAATGGTAGAACCCACAAAAAAAAGCGTCTTCGTAAAAATTAAAAAAAAATAAAAAATAGAAAGAGAGAATTGGTGATGGCCGGCAGTGTTTATTTTATTTTTTATCACTCAATTTTTTCCTCTTTTTTCTTTTTGTTTTTGTTTTTTTGTGGATTTTCAACTCTCAGAATCAGATATGTACCCAGTTTACATGTGCTAGGTCACTGAACAAGGAAAAAAAATGAAAGGACGAAAGAAAGAGACAAAACCTTTTTTTCTTTGGTTAGATAGAAGATCACAGATTTAATAATGGATGCATTTGCTCTTGAATTTTTTTGCTAATTTACAGCTTGTTATGTTCATCTTTATTATGGCTCAGGTGTTTATCTATCACAAAGCTTTCCCCATGCCTGCATTGTCATTCAAGTTTGACACCACAGACCCACTTTCAGGCCACGAAATGGGTGATGCTGCTCAGTTCATCTCTTCTGTTTGTTGGCGCAGCCAGTCCTCAACCTTGGTTGCTGCAAATTCCACAGGGAATATCAAAATTTTGGAGATGGTTTGATTTGGCTGCTCTCCTAATCGTTCATGATTTCTAGGGAAAAGGATAGATGTCGGGCTGAAAGATGATGTGAAAGAATCCTACGGCAGGAAGCTGTGTTAGCTAAGACAGCCGTTTAAATGTTATAAGAGCTCGATGATTCCGAGCAACTTGAGAAATTTTGGCACGTGAAAGAGTGAGGGTGGTGTGATGTTCAAATGTAATGCAGATAGCAATTCAAAGAAAGGAAATTGGATAAAAATCAGATTTCTTGTATATTTTGTAATGTTTAACAGTTCACAATGATATAAAATAAATATAGAATTCATCTTCAAACACGTCATTTTCTTTTTTTAATCTTCTGCTTGATGAGGGCTAATAAGGAATTCATCTTCAAACCTCATCTTGTGATGCAGTGCATGGATAAAGTAAACAAAAAATAAAGAAAAAAAATATGCAAATCAGTCCCTTCATGCGGATACATTGATTTGTAATAAACTCTTTTGTGGTATGCAAAAATAATAACTAAGTCCGTTCAAAATTTTGACGAACTTTATCGGTGCCAATTATACATGTCTAATTTAATTATTGACTTAAAAAATAAAAAAAACACGTAGGAATTGGCACGTCAATTATCTAAGTCACGTATCTATAAAACAACGAAAAATGCTATGCTTTCAACTTTTCTATCCAACTCCATCCAATTTTGCATAGATGGTTTCTTCTGTTTTTTTTTTTAAGAATTTGTTTTTGTATTTGTGGGACCAATCTTTGTTCACATATACAAAGTTGGATAGAGTTGAATAGAAAAGTTGGACATGTAGCATTCCTCTAAAACAATGTCCCATCCACCATGTCAGCAAGGTAAACTATAAAGGGAGAGAAAACCTAGCTAACTAAACATTTCAGATCTTTCACAGTTCTTCACCCAAAGTAGTAAGTGTCTTCTAGATTTCTTCGCCAATCCCTGCGGGTTCGTCCAAAATGCATTTCTAGCATTTGGATTCTCCAAATTCTTCAAGCTATTGAGGTTTCTGTGGTACAAAAGCTACGAAGCAGTAGAAAGTGTAGGGAACAGGTTATTGAAAAAGTTCTGATTCTTGTCACATTAAAATGGAGGGATAAAACTAAAGAACCATTTCTGTACCTCCACTAATAATAGTCCCGAGAAAGCTTTATTACAAAGAAAGCAACCGTTTAACTGGAACAAAGCAAATTCTTTTCTCCAGTGAGAGATAGACTGGCACACACGCAAACCCATGTGCAGTCTGTAATACACATCAGAGATTTGGGGATAGAAAACCAAGAAATTTTTAGTCAAACAAATACGGTATATTTTGCAACGGATTTGGCTAAGGTGCGGTAAAAAAAACTACAACATTCACTCTCTTTCTTTCTCATAAAACATTTAGAATTAAATTTATACCGTTAAAAAAAACTATTGCACACCTAATCCAAATCCGTAACTAATTGAGTCTATAGATCTAATCAATACCAGAAGAATATTTACTTATACAAAAGTTCTGGCGTCCGCAGAAAATAGAAGATCTGAAATATCACAAAGCCAAAAGAATAGAAGAGTCATAGAAGTAGGAAAAAAAAATACTACAGAAAAATTTCAGTGTAAATGTTCGACGTAATCAGAACCCACCAAAGGAAGATGACCGCGTGCCAACTTTGACTGACCATGGCCATGCTCATAACTACACTAACATGCCTTCAAATCTAACAAGAATGAGGCCGTCGCTGCACCTACAGCATTAAAGTTCTTCATCTCAGTATAAATTTTGAGTAACTTTAGTTGGCTTGTAGGTAAATCTTTCTTATTGTAATCCTCTCTCCTCAAAATCTTTTCCATCGGCAAGCAAGAAAGTTCCATAAAATCTATTTACACTGATTTCGACCAAACCTAGCCGTCAATGCTAGCCTAGCTACAAGGCGCCGAAGCCTTTGAGCTCCCGGGCCTGGTTTGAGCTTGTTCAGGTTCCCAACCTTGGAACATTTGGGGTTGCCAGAGCACCAACCACCAGGGGTGAAGCTCCCATTCTTCCGCCCTAGTAAATCCTTATCAATCTTATCCAAGGCTGGATCATCTTGTTTGAATTTTCGGGCAAATGCGGCACTGCTACCAATCATCTTGTCTGTATCATTAAGGGAAAGGCTGTGGGGGTGCTGTTTGGGGGGGTTGTCCCAAGAAATGTAGTGCAAGTCATGGTTGACTGCAGTTTTAGCAAACTCAGGCACATTGCATATGACAGTCTGAAAGTAGCCCTCAGGGGAGGAGACGAAGTTTGTGTAGTACATGAGAAGGGTCCTGGGTAAATTATCCCAACCCCAGATGCAATACTCTACAAATGAACGTGAAAGAACCATCCATGCCGAACCTGCAACAAGAATGCACTTATCTAATGTCACAGAGCCAGTTTCAGGATACAAACAAAAAAACCAGAAGAGCAAAAAAGATTGCCACTACAGGTCGAGGCAAATTCTCCCCGTCCTTCTTGTTTGGGGTAAAAAAAGGAAAAAGAGGAGGCATATTATTATGCGGTACCAACCAAAAATGCAAATGTCTAGATTTGAAATATTGAACCAAAATTGAAGGATATAATCCCATGTCATAGTGGCTCAAACATGAGTAATGCTAGGGACCATATTTTTATCATCTTCTTATCCTCCCAATGTTGATATGGTTTTCAAAATTCAATGATAATTTAAAAGGCATATCAACTTTGGGAGGATAAAAAGATGGTCCCTATCATTCTTGAAATATAAATGAATGCAGATGTAGTGTGATAGAGCTGCTGCTACGGGTCCAACCACTAAAGTCTACTGTGGGGTGACTGACATCTTACCATATCCAAACTTTCGAAGTTTTGTTTTGAGCAGAGCAATAATTGCAAGCAGGATCGTTAGGATAGGAGTGAATCTGTCTATATGGCTAATTGGAATCGATAGTATTGGTTTGTTAAAGAGACAAATAACACCTCCCACCAGCTAATATAAAGGAGCCTAGGCATGGTTACTGCTGAAGAAACCAAACAACAACACATTGCTAGAATTGGTTGAAACTAATATAAGAAGCTTTCAAATCAGTGCCATCACAATGTTTGAATTCAACTAATAAGATTAACGCCCCTGACATAACACTTATAGTTTTTAATATTGCCATATTTTTGGGGATTCTGAAAAAGAGATGCTGCAAACGTAAAATCCAGGAAATAATTAGTAACAATATGCATTTTCAGTTATAGTTTGTATTTCTAGATGAATTCCTCCCAAAAGCACCAAAAAAAGTAATTATAGTTGCCAGGAGAAGTCAACCTACTTTCCAAGATTTTCTGGAAGGAGAAAAATCCAAAGGCAACAAAATCCAATAAATAGGCACATTTGACTGAAATCCTGATATACAGGGTTTTATTGGTTCTATCTTAAATATTGCCAATTCTAAATATGTATTTGTAAAGAATTACTCATCAACGGAAAATCATAGAGGATAACACAAGGCTAAAGAGGTGAGCAAAGAAACCTTACCTGTAAATAATTTAAATGCTGTTGGCAAAGTTCTCCGGGGATTGACCCAAAAGACATCTGATTTGGTTGACGAGTATAGCCCAGGGTCTACCATCAAAGGCATTGCTCGTTTGTCCCTGCAAAACACAATCAAGTACAGAGTAGTTTGTCATCATATGTATGGAAGTTCTATTGTTTTGCATGAATGTCAGAGACACAGCGAGCAGCTCACTCCTTCCATCCTAGCTGGCTTGTATGCTCAATGAAATTCAGATCCCGATTTAAAGTTGAAAACGTGTATAGAAGATCTGCATAAAATTCATTAAACAGTTTAACACAGAATATTACATCCTCACATGCAAGAATAACAAAAACAACGGCGGCAGTAATGGAAATAATAATAATAATAATAATAATAATTATTATTATTATTATGAGAATAATAACACCAACTACTACTACTATAATAATTATAACACTAATAACGACGACGACAATAAGAACATTTAATTTTGTCACAAGATCAATGATAAATACTAACCATCTTGAGTCACAAGAGGATAATCCGAAGCACTGAGGTTGATAAACCAATCCCAATCAGCACTCCTCTTGAGCAGAATGGCGCAAGCATGAAGGGTATTAGCAACCATGGTGGGTCCTCTATAAGTGACCATATTAGCCTTGGTAATCATGTAAACATTCCCAACCTTAGCAAAAATTGGCTCTTTTTCCACTCGGGAGGCGAGCTCCAACCTCTCCTCTGCCGGCGACTCAAGATCCAAATGAACAACATATTGGTTCCTTGGATGATATAGTGCATGAAGAGTTCTCCAAAGCTTTTCCAAATCACCTTTTGACCCAGAAACCAAATAAGCGAAACGAGGAATCTTTGGCCCAGAAGGAGGGGGTGGAGATTGTAAAACTTTTGATTCGGCAAAAACTGGGCTTGTTTGATTTGTAGCTAAGCGAGAAGGAAAGATTGCAAAGATTGAATTAATTGTGTGTAGTGAAAAAACAAGACCCATGTTGAAGGTAGTGGCCAGAAGGAATATACATATGAGAGAGCTTATGACAAGCGGAAATATCCATTTCTTCTCCATGTTTAGGGACCCCATTACCATTACCAAACCTTATCATGGGTTCCAATCATCATATCCTTGCATTCCAAGTTTCATTACTCCCCGATACAGATATCAGAACAGAATAATGAATGACTATTCAATCAAGGTGTTGGAATTTGGATCAAAGACCCTCTTCAAAAATATTCCAGAATTTGGACTCCAAAGAATAGCTGTTGAATCAAAACCAAATATTAAAGCCCAGAAAAATAAGAAGTTGCAGCTGAACTCAAGAATTGGAACCAATAGTCGATAAACAAAAACAATTAGAAATAAGCTAAAGGGAAAAATAATAAAGATAAAGAATATATCAGAAAATATACAACTTATTGACAGCAAAGAATTTGGCCATTGTTTACATTGGTTTCATTTCCTATTGTCGATATTCTTGATGTGCCATATCTGTCTCTTCTGATATAAAGAGACAAAACAATAATAGTTTTAGCTAAAGGGATAAATAATAGAGATTAAGAAAGAGATTGGAAAGGAATCTATCAGAAGAGACAGATATCGCACATAAAGAAAATCGACAATAAAAAATGAAACCAAAGTAAACAATGGCCAAATTCTTTGCTGTCAATAAGCGAATATATACAAAATTTTCCTACAAAAATCCATTAATAATGATAAAAAAAACAGTAGCCAAACTATGTCGAATCTTTGAAGAAGAGAACTTCTTACTTTTAGGAACAACCCCAAATCATAAAATTTCATACCAGCAACGGATTTGCAGAATAAATTCAAAATTAATTCATTGCACAGAATCAGAAAAATAATCCTATGAAACAACCAAAAGGAGCAAAAATCATGCAAATGAAACAAAACCCAGATCAGAAATTCAAGGCTTCAAATCATTCAATCGAAAGAATCACCAAAAAAAATTAAAAAATTAAAAACAAATATATGCTATGGAACACGATATCACATAAGAACACAGCTGAGTATGAAGCTCAAAAATAAAATAAATGTCTTGTAAAATTTTACAAATCACTGAAACCCAATATAACTGAAATCAGTAAGACACAAGTAAAGGAATGAGAAACAGATAAACAGAGGGACAGAGAGAAAGAGCTCGTGATTTGAGAAGAACCTGTTTTTTTGATGATACAGAACACGGAGAGCGTTCGCGCACGTTCACGGACACGGAGAGAGAACCTATAAGCAAAAGAACAAAAATTGGGACGACAGAGAGAGATAATAAAATAGTAGAAAATCAAGATTTAGAGAGAGAAAGAGAGAGAGATTTAAAAAATCTACAAACGAATTTTTCCTTCTCTCTATAAATTATAGATTGAAAAGTAAAGATGACGTGTTTGAACGGAGAGATCAGAGATGACGAGAAGTGGTTTACTTTGTTTAAGGAATCTCTCTCGTATTAGTTTTTTCTTCTTCTTCTTCTTCTTTTTTTTTTCTTTCAAATAAAGATGATAAGAAAGAAAGAAGAGTTTTAATAGGAGAGGAGGGTAATTCCCATTATCAAGGGAAAGTCCAACAACAAAATGAAGAGCTACTCATACCATTCTCTTAACATTTTCTTTTTTTCTATTTTTTAATTTTTATTTATTTTAAAAAAACAAATGAATGTAAATATGCCACATATACAAAAATAGCATTTCTCATAACATAAGAACATAAAATGTTTGAAAAATGCTACTGAGCATTCTCATAGAGCATTATCCGATCATCCTCTTTTTTTTTTTTTCTTAAAAAATAAATGAATTGAATGTGTCACATAGACAAAAATACTACTTGAAAATGGCATGCTAAGTAGCATTTTTCAATATGTTTTTAAAAATTTGGAGAGAGCGATCTATTTCTAAATTGGGACGGTCTTTAACCAAATCCACCAACGGCATATAAAAATACACTAGTACTAATTTTCTTTTTTTGGCTTTTATTGTTTTTTCTTTCTTCCTCTCTTTGTGCATGATTTCTTTTCTTTTTCTTTTGTTTTAGATTAATGGACTATCATAAGGTTTGTGAATGTAATGCAAGCAATTATCACTCCCCTCAATTGCTTTTGGTTTTGTTGGTAAGTAAAATTTTACAAGATGGTCTGTCCCTATTCTCATCATCATTGAAAGCACCCCTATTTCTACTCTCACCTCCTATCTATGTTTCATGCATGCAGATCAATTATCTCAAATCTCTTCACCCCGTTGCCTTATTTGTCCGTATTTCCAATAAGGGTGCAAAACTATGATTTTGGATTTGATACGTGACGAAATTTAATATATATATACATATATAAGGGTAAAATTTTGATTTTAAAATAATTATAAGAGTATTTAAAAAAAAATAAATAAATAATTTGAGGCTCAGGGAGAATGATGCCTCTCTAAGTCTCAGGAGTTCCGCCCTTGTTTGCAATGAATAATTACTTTCTTATATGTTATGGTTCTCAAAGTTGTAACTATCTATTTCATTTGGCTAACTCTATAGTAAAAATTCGCAAAAGAGTTCTACATCCAGCTAGTTAAAATAGCTAAGGATTTATTGAGCTGTTACAATGCATGAGGTGTAAGCAATTTGTTGGATATTGTAGCTCAACAATGCATAACTTATATTAATAAAATAAAAAAATCAATTTGATTATCTCTCTTCTTTGGGAATAGTTGAAGTAGATAAATAAATAATATTTTAAATGAAAAAGTAAAAGTGGATAACTAAAATGTGAAACCGGATGTGCTAGAATAGATAGCTAAAATTGAAAAATGTGTGTTTTGGCTAAACTTTAACTAAATATTTGTTGACACGAATGTGAATGCTCTAACTAAATAATTTTGGAACATGGTGCTAAAACGTAGTTGAGGTCAACTTTGGAGAAAGAGGTTCCAGGGGGTGGTCGAGTCACCCCCCATTTGGCCGAGGGTAGCCACCCCTTAGAACCTCCTTTTTTTTTAGTTTTTAGTTTGTTTAATAGGATTTTGTTTAAAAAAAACTAAGAAATCTTTATCATTGGAGAACATTTGCAATCAATTAGTAGTTTGAGAGTAGTATGTAAACTTTCCTTTAGATTTTATGTATTTCGTTGTGTTTGGGACATTTGAAAGTTTACTTGCCCAAAAGAAATTTTTTTTTTTTAAAAAAAAAAAAAAAAAAAAAAACAGGTAAGTTGGAGAAAAGATCAAACCTTTTGATGAAATTTGAAAAAACAGGAAGCCCAATAGCTAAATATATTAAATCACTACTTATCTCAAAACCTCACAAGAAGTAAGATCCAACACATAAAATATTTCATTTAAAATATTTAACAAGCCAAACACAATCAACATCAAGTAAAACCCTAACAAATATCTTATCAGAAACCTCTATTTTCTCTCTAGAACCAAAAGAAAATCTATGGTTGCCATGGGAGGAGGGAGCGATCTAAACCTCCCTCCTCCCCCCTTCCCCTCTACTCCCCCCTTCTTCCTTCCCCCTTTCTTTCTTACCTTTTCGGAGGCACCAACCGCCTTTTTAGTGGCCCTATTCTCTTTTGTGGAGGCTTTATTCGCCTTTCTAGTGGCTTTATCCCTACACTGCAGCTTCTCTAATTCCCCCTCTATGACTTGTTGGCTGGGTTCCATCTCCTCTGTCCGCTCACAGCTCCGAATCTCTTTTTCGAAGTTTTTGGATTTGGTTTTTTTCAAAATTAGATTTGTAAACTTTGAAGAACTCCACCATTTCATACGCTCTTCCATTAGGTTACTGGGCTCTCCTACCTCCTTCTGCCACAAGCTGCGTCGGTGGATATGCTTTATGTTTTTTATTTTCTGTTCTTTTGTTGTTTTAGTCTCCTAACCTTTTTGGTCGAGGATGTGTAATTCGGTGTGGGAGACTATCTCTTATAGTTGTTTAATAATTGTGTTATGACTTGGACTCCCTATGTCTTTGAATTTGTCTGCTTGTTGCAAATCTGATCTATAATCAGAATTATACATGGGTGTGTAGTTGATTAGTTTATAGATGACTTGTAAGTTTATAGCCTTTGACTATATTTGTTGAAACTTTTTGCTTTTTGCTTAAGCTTTTGATTGTATGAGCTTTTTTGCTAAAAAATTGTCATCAATGAAAATCGAAAGTTTTTCTCTTAAAAAAAAATATACGTAAAATATTTAATTTGAATGAGAGGTAAATTGCGGAGACAAGGTTTGAACTCATGACATTTGCTTTAATACCATATGAAATCAATATTTATCCCAAAAGTTTAAATTAATAGAAGTGATGAATTTAATTATTTAATTTAACATAAGAGATCTACAATAACATGCTTAATAAATCTTTCATTTTTGAATTTGGGTCTAAAAATTAGAAATTAAAAAACCAATATTAATTTCTATGGGGAGTGAATGATATTGCCCATAATTATCTATGGACAAAGTTTTCTTTCAAATTGGGTTAAAAAAATTCATCCAACACATTCTATTAAAATGTTATGTATTCATAATGCATGTGAAAATACATGCATTTTAGACACATGTCAGTTTAATTAACTAGATTGAATAAATTTTTTTCAATCCAATTTGAAAGAAAATATTGTTCATTATTTATTAAGACTTTGTTAGTACATAGAGATTAATCGGCAGCTTAATTGCTTAGAATAAAGGGAAAAATGTAAAATCAATACATATGGTCCACAATGTTTAAAAAGTGACTGAAAATTCCGTGTGATAAGCAAGAAACACAAATAGGTCCATAGACCCAATTTCTATCCAAAATTTTAATGGGAACCGTCGAACGTGTCCATCGACATCAATCATATTGCGACATATGTTACTTACATTACAAAAACAAAACGAGACAAAAAAGAAAAGAAAATTTTTTTTGAACAAAAAAATGGAGGGGGTGCCCTCATGGCCATTATGGTTGGTTTGGCCACCCCATAATGATAAAATGAGAGTGGTCAAAACCACCCCCTAATTATTTGGGGATGACCGAACCACCCAATGACCATGGGGTAGTTTAGCCAACCCCTCTCTCCCAATAGTCGTAAGATGGTTTTGACCACCTTCATTTTTTCATTTGGTGGCCAAACCAACTCCAATAACCAAAGTATGGTTCAGCCGCCCCATGTTTGCTGGAGGGGATAGCTTGACCAATATCCTCACCATTGTTTTTATTTTTTTTGTTTAATACTTTTTTATTATTATTATTGTAAGTGAAACGTGTTGCAATATAATTGATATTGACGTGACACTATGACGGTTTTGGCCAAAAATTTTGGGCGAAAGTTGATTTATAAACCTATTTGTAATTTTTGCTTACTACGAATAATAATAATAATAATAATAATAATAATAATAATAATAATAATAATAATAATTCAATGACCTTTTAAACTCCAAAAAAAACTCTTTACTACTCGATAAAATAACATAAACTGATCATTTTACATTTTTCCATTCAACAAAACATAGTTGCACATGATATAGTGCGACAATAGTGATCCTCCATTATGAATGCGGAACTTTCACAAATTTCTTCATATCCAGACAAAGAAAAAGAAGCACAAGAAAAGAAAAAAAAAAAACAAAAACAAAAGAACACAAAGAAAAAAGTTATGGAATGCGCACAACCAATTCAACATTCTTTTCTGCGCACTCAAATTGACTGAATTCCGGGCTTTGCCCCTACAAACAAATAAAAAAGAAAAAAGAAAAAAAAGAAATGTTATGTGTTCATAATGCATGTGAGAACAAATGTATTTTAGACACATGTCAGTTTAATTGACTAGATTAAAGAAATTTTTTTCAATCTAATTTGAAAGAAAAAATTGTTCATCATTTATTAAGACTTTGTTTAGTACATAGAGATTAGTCGGCAGCTTAATTGCTTAGAATAAAGGGAAAAATGTAAAATCAATACATATGGTCTATAAAGTTAAAAAAGTGACTGAAAATTCCGTGTGATAAGCAAAAAACACAAATAGGTCCATAGACCTAATTTCTGTCCAAAATTTTAATGGGAGTCGTCGAACGTGTTACATTAGCATCAATCATATTGTGACATGTGTCACTTACACTACAAAAACAAAAATAAAAACAAAACAAGACAAAAAAGAAAAGAAAATTTTTTTTGATAAAAAAATAAAAAAATGGAAGGGGTGCCCTCATGGCCATTAGGGTTGGTTTGGCCACCCCAAAATGATAAAATGAGAGTAGTCAAAACCACCCCTAGTCATTTGGGGATGACCGAACCACCCAATGGCCATGAGGTAGTTTAGCCAACCCCTCTCTCCCAATAATCGTGAGATTGTTTTGACCACCCTCATCTTTCCATTTGGGGTGACCAAATCAACTCCAATAACTAAAATATTGTTCGGCCACCCCATGTTTGCTAGAGGGGATGGCTTGACCAATATCCTCACTATTGTTTTCATATTTTTTTAAATTTTTTTTATTGTAAGTGAAATGTGTTGCAATATAATTGATATTGATGTGACACTATGACAGTTTTGGCCAAAATTTTTGGGCAGAAGTTGATTTATAAACCTATTTGTAATTTTTGCTTACTACAAAATAATAATAATAAAATTCAATGACCTTTTAAACTAAAAAAAAAAAAAAAAAAAAAAAAAACTCTTTACTACTCGATAAAATAACATAAACTGATCATTTTACAATTTTCCATTCAACAAAACACAGTTGCAAATGACATAGTGCGACAATAGTGATCCTCCATTATGACGCGGAACTTTCACAAATTTCTTCATGTCCAGACAAAGAAAAAGAAGCACAAGAAAAGAAAAGAAAGAAAAAAACAAAAGAACACAAAGAAAGTTATGGAATGCGCACAACCAATTCAACATTCTTTTCTGCGCACTCAAAGTTAGTCACCCATGTCTATTTTGTATTAATCAAAAGTGATGTGACTTTTAAAATTATCATTAGATCAAAAGTCAATAATTATTAATAATAAATTTAATGGTAATTTTAAAAGCCACATCACTTTTGATTGACACAAGATAAATATAAAGGGTGACATATATAATTACTCTTAAGTTATTTAACCCCTAAATTTATAACATAAAAGATTTTTCAAGATTGTTTTTGTCGACAACGCACATTTCTTTCAATCGTTAAAGTTTATTGTAAAAATGATGAAAATTCAAGTGATTATATAAAATTTTCCCTTTTTTAAAAAATTTATTTTTTAAGCAGAGCAGACAACCATTGCTAAATTTTCCACATTATAGGGTGTGTTTGGCAAAGAATTGGGATTGTGATTAGGAGATTATTGACTTTTGATGTGATATAAAGTAGAAGAAATGTTGTAAATTTTTTGTATAGGAAAAGTAAAATTTTTTATTTTTTAGTGAGTATTTTATTATAATGGTAACAAAAAATATTTGATGTGATATAAAAAGTAAAAAAATTGTTAAAAAATAGTTGATATGATATAAAAAATGAAATTTTTTTTTTTTTTAAAAAAAACAAAGTCTGTAAACAAGACAATCCCTACATTGCCAAACAGACCCTATAAGTCAACAAGACAATGAAGGGAAAGGATAATGATTAATGAGTCTGTGATGCCCATCATTCTAATTCCAGACAATTATAAGTTGGTTGGTCAACACGTTTACAATTATTATTAGGAAAATGCTAGCACACCTTTATTATTATTATTATTATTTTTTGGGGGTCATGACAGAAACGTGTGAGGCAGTTTTGTGTCCGCGGAATATACGGTGGAAATCCCCTCTATCGCAATGTGAATGACTAGACATTCTTCAGATTCTATACTCTACCAACGTCATCAATTACGCCAGATCATTTCCTGGCCCTACGATCTCATCTGATGTTGGAGATTAGAATCTAACCAACTTACCCACCCGATGTGTACCGTTGAGCCAAAGTGGGGTCAAAGCACAACAAACAAATAACCAAGTGCGTCTAAAATTGTGGGTCTTAGATTCTTGAATTTGATTGGCCTCACGTTCTATTTTTTAAAAAATAAAAAAATTATTATTATTTTATTATTTTTTTTGCCTCACGTTCTAATTTTTT